>MVAQ01000096.1:0-73193 GCA_014825775.1 Krasilnikovozyma curviuscula | reverse complement strand
ATTTTGGATAGAGAGGGAAAGAGGTTCTGTGTCATTAACTAGAAACTATAAGAGCAGCATCCTACAGAAATGTCTTTCCCTTCTCATAACCTGCCCATCCCCTCACTTAATTCAGACTCCCCAAGGACCATTCGCATAAAAGAATGGGATTATAAATTTACTCACCTGTGACCAAATACGCGCTATCCGCTGAGAAACAAGCATCCCACACCCAGCGCTGGTGACCTTTAAGCTCCATCTCGAGGCCGTAAGAATGATTTTCGGTAGACCAGATGCGTACTGTCTTGTCGGATGAGCAGGTCGCTAAACGCCTTTATACGAGAAGCCAGTGGGAGACAAGGATGGTGAAACAAATCGTTGTGAGTTGTGAGAGAGTAGTATGTCAGTATTTAAGTAGAGAAAAAGCTAATTACACCACGTACTTGACATCTGGACTCAACAACACCCTAGTCACGTAACCCTGATGGGCTTTGAACGTTGTTACTGGGTGCAAGTCGGTAACCCCACCTCCTCCCTCAGCGAAGTTCCAGACGTAGCAGTCCCCACGGTTGTTTCCAGCAATCAGGCAGGAGCCATCCGAGGCGATCGTCACTGAGCGCATGGGGACGTCTTCGTTAGGTACCTATTTTATTTTGACCCAGTGAGTTGGATATAACGGAGGAGGGTGGAGAGACAAGACAGTTTGATGAATGATGATTTTGGGTCATTAAGACATTGAGATTTTTTACGCGGTCGAGAAGAAAATGGACAGTAGATGTACGTGGAGAACAGAAAAGAAGTTAGTCAGTATTCAAGAATACTTGTCTACAGAGCGAGTCATCTCCACCGCCTAGAGACCCTTTGAAGACCCCCAAAATATCTTCCAACATAGCAAAAGAGAATGCTGAATTCCAGAAAATCAAGACTCACTAGCTCATGCGTACAGCTATTCTCCCCCAGGTCCCACACCTTCACACTTCCCGCCTGATCACAACTAACAAGCTCTCCCTGATTCGGATGTATAATGACATCATTTACAGGCGATCCATGAGCGTAGTTCCTTTGAATTGAACCAGTCCTATATAGTTTATGTAGTTCCACTTCACATCAGTCTGCTGCTAGGATGAGAGAAGGATTGGGACGTACTTGGTGTCCCAGATTTTGACCGTCGAGTCTTCGCTACCTGTTACTATCCATTTACCTTCGTTTTGAAATGCGACGGAGGTAATGTTGCCTGTGTGGCCTTCAAGGGTCGTTATCTGTTTATGTGCGGATTCAAGTGAGAGACGGAGGCGAGTAAATTGGTTGTGAGAACATGAGAAGGAGGAAGTTGACCAGTCAGTTTCAGAACTTGAGTTCAAATAAAATAAAATAAGTGTTGTAAAGTATAGACGTACCGGTGTTGCGTTAGCTGGGTTGGTGATATCGTACAGCCTGACTGTAGTGTAGCCAGCGGCAGCCAATAGTTTTTTATCTGGTGAGATTGCCAATTTCGTTATTTGTTTCTAGTACACATTAATTCATTTGCCAAAGCAAATGGAAGTGTGGGCGAGCGGAAGAGGTATTCGGGAAGGGAAATGGTTAGTCGTGCGAGTTGGAAGGGTAGACTGCAAGTAGAAAAGCGGCCTCACCTGGTCTTTGAAGTCGATTGTCCTTGCACAGATTCCACTCCATGCTTCCCAGAACTTCACAGTATGATCATCTAATTTCAGTTACGGGCAAAGAAACGATAGAGCAAGATGAGCACACCCTCAGTAAATTAGTTTCCTTCCAGCGAAAGAAAGAAGCAACTTACACCCTGCTGTGACGAGTACCACAGAGAGATCCAGCTCTGCTGCTGCCTGCTGTTGCTGGTAGTTGCTGTCATCTTGCTGGCTGGGGAGAGGAGCAGCCATTGAGGGCCGGGGAATTCGTGGGTGGGTTTGTGTGTTGGGCTAGGTCTACAGTGGAAAGTTCCTCTACGGTGGGGTCATCTGATTGGAACGTAAATGTGGAAGGGTCTTTTACGAAGAGTTTGAAGGCGATTGAAGATCCCCTGATGTGTTGGCTCTTTCACCTTTCGAATCCAACTGTCTCTCGATCAGATTCTGCCGCAGGAGAGATGTGGCGAGGGGCTTGAGGGAGATGGAATGAAGGTACATCGATACATTGCTGGCATAACTACAGTAAGGAGATAGACGCGTAGAGCGTGCAACAGTAATTATTGTCCATTGCCGCCCCACTAATCTCCCCCTCCCACGTCTTCTCAGTTTGCTGACCAGAGGGCTCCAACCACCTGCCTTCTTCTCCCCGCTACTACACTATTAGAAAAAAGAGAATCCATACTCACTGAATTGAAGGAAAGGGGGCCAATAATGGTGAGAAACATGTGGCCTATGATTTTTGGAACCAAAAACTCCGCACTGACGGACTTGACTGCACCGACGACACCAGACGAGATTAGCTCGCGGACGCATTGAATACCAGGGTGGAATTCTTCCGATGAGAAAGATTAATCAAGGAATATTAGTTAAAGTTCAACCTCATCATAAAAGCAGTGAGGCAAGACTTACGGTAATGGAACACCTCCAACTGGGCGAGCCCCTACTCTTCAGCCAGCGCAAATATCTCTCTCGCCTCGTCTGCAGAACACGCGATCGGTTTCTCGCACATGACGTGTTTTCCAGCATGGAGCGATCGCATCGTCCATTCATGGTGAACGGCGATGGGGAGCGGGTTGTCAACGGCGTCGCTGGTAGGGTCATCGAGCACGACTGCAGGACCAGAATCGTCAGAGTTTGGTTCCACGCTTCTTCGAACGAACGAGTGAAATGACCTTGGTACGACTCGTGAACTTTACACTCAGCAGAATATGTTAATGCAGCAGCTCGAGTTTGAGCCGAATATCTAGCGGCGATCTAATGTGACCATCCATCATCAGCGACTATTCCAACTAAATAGTAGAGAAAGGACTCACTCTCGCAACCATAACTCTCGAATTGCTCTTTACAGGTCTAAGGAGAGCAACAGCAGGGATCTGAGACACACAGAGGATGGCAATCCTCAACGCGCTAGGTTGGTTAGATGATGGAGGCCGGTTGAAGGCTGTGTGGATTCGTTGCAAGGTTGAAATGGTCATTCTGAGTTTGCTACAAAGCAATTCAGAAAAATATTTAGTCGTGTGTTCTTATACAGCTGAGAGAACCATAGCCAGTGAATGCATACTAAAATGTGAAACTATGTGAATGATAAGCCGTTCACCCCCATTCTATCGTCCACAACTGTTGAATACTTCTCCAATTATACCAATTAGCAAGAGTGTGCTTTTGGAACCTGCTCACTCCCTGTACTTTCTCACTGAGATACAATACTTCTCTCCCTCGTCGCCTTGGCCTTCAAACATCGGTGCGTCAGGACTAGCATGTCTTTGACAATGATGACGAGGCATAGCCCAATCAGATTCCTCCACCTATCTCCAATATTAATAAGCATGCCTATCAGGTGATGCAAAAGAGGGGTAAGAAGAACGCACCAGACAGGTTCAACCTCGCCTACGTGTCTCGAAGCCCAGAAGAGGTTGAAGTACATTCCCAAACTTCCATCAACCAACTCATTTTTCCAGTCAACCTCACAGATAGCGTTGGAAGACGCCGTCAGGTTCGATGTAAGTTGTGGGCGGCGCGAGAAGAATTGTGCAACAGTTGCCTTCATCTGCATCCACTTCTTGACCGCACTGACCGCGACGCTCGGTTCTTCTACAATGCAAGGTGGTGCAGGTGGTGGTGGTGGAATGATAGCGAGAGCTTTCTTCACAGTACTGTTGTATTGACTGATGTACAGGAGCGCCATGCCAACAAGTTTTGCGAGGAGGGGGAGGAGGAGGGCGAACAGGACTGTCACTGAGATATCCGTGTCGAGGTCAGCGTCGGTTTCAGTTAGTACTGGGAACGCTGGAAGGTCATTGAGGGCGTTGAGGGTATTTTCTATGGAGATAATGTCAGAACTCTCTCAGGGGCGGGAGACCCGAATTGTATTGACCGACAACATACCGGGCTGGTCCAAGTCACCACCTATAGGAAGCGGTACAGGTTCTACAGAGTGGGATGCATGCACAGTCTTCAGAGCCAGCTTGAAGAGTCTTCTCTTTAGTAGCACATAAGCAGTGAACACCACCGGGGCAAGGCCGACGAGCAAGCCCATCCTGGGCGGATACAGACAGAGTATTGACAAACTGAGTCGTCGAGGGTCAAGAGCTGAGAAACCAACGTTGATACCGTAATCAACCAGTGAGCCTAGAAGAGTGATGTACAACGACACGACGGGTATAAACCTCGCCCAGCCTTTTGTACGCGGTAAACAGAGCCCAACCAACGCCGTCGGTATGTACACTGACACGGCGGAGACTAGACCTCTTGTATAGACGTCTATGGGGATTGTAGGTGATGGTGGAAAGAGGATTGCTCTGAGTGTTGTAGAGCCTAAGAAGAGGCGGAGGGCGATGAGCCCATAGATCTTGAGGTAAGGCGAGCCGATGATACCCACACCCGCGAACATGAGGATAGGGGAGACAGTTGGGATTGTTCGGTTGAAGATGAGGTCGAAGGTTTTCAGAAGCCAGCCGTGCCCTTTAATTTCGTAATTCTTCTTGCACATGGGACAGCTCGCTGCGTTCTTGATGGCTCGGGACTGATTCTGCTCGTTAATCCAGAAGAGGAGACACTGCAGAGGAACAAGGATGAGAGGTCAGAATTTCCGTTGAAATAGAGAGGCCGGATGTATGAAGGACAGACTTTCTCATGCCCTACAAGCGTACAGGAAGCACATGGCCGAATCCAACGACTCCCTACACCTCGACGATCATACTCAGCTCTATAGTCCTCATAGCATATGAAGCAGCTCTGAGATTCAAACCATTCCGAGGTCAGCAATTTATGCCGGGAATCAAGATGGTGGTAAATGGTCAACTACGTACCGCTCCTTCCCATACAAATCCACCTCGAGCTTCATCCTTACCAGCCTCCACAGAAGTCAACACATCTTCATCTCTGAACTGATCTTCTACCCATTGTAATTCTATCAATTCTGCTGCTGATGTTGTCGAGGAAGGGTCAAGGGCTGGGGTTTGCAAGATGCCGTCGGTGGTGCTAGAAAGAGCCTCGCATTGCACGAGCTCCATGGTGTGTCCAATTTCTTGTTCTTGACCTGATGAAGGGATGAAAAAGAAATGAAGAATAAACGGATGACCAGGTGAGAGAAAGACAACACTACCATGACGCGATTCTCTTTCTCGCTCAATGCGGCTGCTATGGTTCTGCTTGCTCTTTCGCCACTCTGTCCGGGAACGACACCCACAAATCATCGCGGTGCTACTAGTTTATGGAGTATAGAAGATTATCTCACAAGAGCAAGCATTTAAGTAATTTAAAGCCGAAAGCACAAGGAGGGTCGAACGTGCGAACAAAATAAACAGCACGCCGCCGCGCATTGACAACCATCAACTCATGGCTATTCTTCGGCTACAGCAGCTGCCTTCTTGGGACTCCACTGACGACTCTTGAGCCTCCACTTTGCATCGCTCATCTCTTTCTTCTCCAAGCTCCTCTTGGCCCTGCCTGAGCAGGTCGTCGCGCCTGAGTCTGAAGTGGTTGGACAGTTCTTGTTGCCGTCAGAGAGAGCACCAGTCTATTACACATAACACACAGCACAGATCAGAATTAAGTTTCTTGGAAGGAGAGATGGAATAGGGAGACTTACGTTGTCATACGAGCAAGTATGGGTATTGTCACCCGCAGAGACAGAACAGCTCGTAACTCCAGTATCTCCAGAGTAGTAGCATGTTGGCCAGGATGAACCTGAGCAGAGAGGTCTGTACGCCGCTACGCCCTTTGACGTGTTGATGTCTTGAAGAGGGCAGCAGTAAGTCGTTCCCGAGATGGCTGTGGTGGGAAGCAAGAGAAGAGAGAAAAACAACAGTTGGTGGCATGTCTAGGGCAATAAAGTGACCTTAAAGACTTACTAGCAGCTCTTGGACCAACGCGAGTTGGATTGGCATCGACCAGAGTCAAAGAAGCAAGGACGGCAACGAGAAGGGTCGATCTGCAGGAGGTAAAGCAAATTCAGATTCTGTCAGAATGCCACTCCACAATCAGTTGAAAGGTTTAAGAGAAGCATTCGAACAACTGCATCCTGTCAATGTGGTGGTAGTGAAGCGTAACAAGATGTGGGAGATCACATTTTCCTTTACATTTTTCATTTCTTGTCTTTATATACCCTCCATTACTGAGATAATCCCCGGAATATACATCTCGAATGGTCGGCGTTGACGAACCAACCAACCAACCACAGCGTCGGGAGGGCACGAACGTTTTTGTCTGATTATTCTTGGGTGCCTGAGACAAGGGTGCTGGCAAAAGCACAGTGACGCCTAACCTAACCTAGCTACGTATTGGCGAGGGCGGTGATGGGAAAGATGATAGGGAAGAGAAGGGGCATGGGTCTAGGTGGCTACTGGGGCTTGAAGGATGATGAGCAAGGAGAAGCGACTCGTGGCGCCGATGAGGAAAACAGAACAGAATATTGAAGCAGGGTGTCTTGACCAATTACAGTAGGACAAGTCGAAAGGTGAGAAAAATACCAATCTTGATGGATTGGAATTATACTTTAACCTACCCAAGGTGAGCTAAATGCCAAATCTAAATTGTCGTTACAGAAAGACTCTCCCTTCGTAGAGCGCTTCGTATTGGGATCTTATCTTTATCCAGAAGCACTTTCTTCTCCCTTCGACACTTGATGGTAAGAGCAAAATGCCTGGAGAAAGTTGTTCTGTGGTGATGAGACGAGGTGCAAGGTTGTAGGATATGAGGAGGCTGTTCATTAAAAGAGCCATCCCTCTAGCCTCCTTACTTCCTAGCTCTTATCATTGTTGTCCTTGATTTCTTGGAGCTTCTAATTACCCAGAAATGTTCAGAGATAGAACAAACAAATTCCAATCTTCCCAAACAAAAATGATCGCAAGGGCAATTACAGGATACATTCAAATGCGAACTGATACAGGACCAACAACATGTACGAACGGGTATTTCCATTCGTTCCCAATACAAATCTGATTTTTACAGAGTCCAATTTACGCTTACAATGCCAAGGTTCATTTTAACGCCGTCACCGCTCCTGCTCATCTTGTTGCAGAAAAATACCTCTCAGACTCAACTCCAACGGTTTCTTATACCCCTGATCGTGATTCAAATGATGCAGTCCAAGAGTGAGCATCTCGGACTGTTCCTCGTCGGACTGGCTACGAAGCGGTGTCGGTGACGAATGCATGGACTTGGAGTACTCGTCCATCTTCTCCGTGAAGGGGAAGTCGACCGTTTCGGACTCATCGAGGCGACATGGTGTAGTCGGTGTTTGGGGAAACGATGAGATGGGTCTCTTTTTTATTATGAATGGGTTCCTTGATTCGACGGGTTGCTTATAGAATCTCCATTTCCTGGGATTCAACGCTGCAAGGAGATCCTAGAGAAAAGGAGAGCAATGCCAAGTCTCAGTAAATATCTCGGGTAAAGGTTACGACAGAGTCATTTTTACGTACCCTATGGGTTCCGAGCAGCAAAAAAGCCATGAAACCGCTGGTCGACTGAAAGACTGCTGGGATGTGGCTGTCGGGATGGGTGATGATGAGGATTGAGCACCTGAAATGCGGCGATCTAATCAGCTCAATAGGTTCTACAAGAAAAACGGAGCCGGCGAGAAGACACTCACGCTGTTGCAACCATCATGTAAAATCCAAAACTGAAGACGCGGACGACCAAGCTGACGCTGACATCGTTCACTTCGCTCTCGCCAAACACCATCTTTTTCATCCCAAGTTTTCTCCTCAACATCACAACCGAGCCCCAGAAGACCAATACGATGGCCAGAGCACATAAAAAAGCAGCAATGCCGTGGCAGATGTCGTTACTGAACAGTGCGAAGTAGACATTGCAGAAAGAAGGATATCAGTGCCTGATGGGAAGAGCTATTTGCAATCGATAGAGTTTGGTGAACTAACATAAGCGCCCAGCTGGAATAGCATGTCAATACCGTCACGTGTAGCGTTAATGGTTTGTAAAGAGCCACCTGAGAAAATGTAAGCGGTTAGAAATTACGATAAACGAGAAGATAGCCATCAATGGACAAAATGCGTCAGACAAGTATCAATAATTAACCGGAGAGATCTTTAACAACTCACAGCAACAAGATTCGCAACTAGAGTAGCGACGTAGAACAGCCAGGGTACAACAAAGAGAGTCCATTTGAACCAAGACTGCGTCAAGAACTGCCATGGGTTTTCCGTCGATTCTAAGACTAGCCCCCAGGTATAAGCCACTACAGAGAAGGTTGCTGCTGAGATGATTGTCGTGCCTGCGATATCTCCAGCCTATGGCGAAGGACATCGATAACCAAGGTCGTGCGGAAGCGAGTAGCGTTAGTCGAGGCCACATAAGGTTCCAGCTGTATTTTGGGTCATAGCGACCGTCCAGAGGAAATTTACCCACCTGAGAGACCATACAGAGTGCTCGAGGGGGGTGTAGTTGATGGGCAGACCTGTTGTTTCCGTGGAACCGATCATGGAAAAAAAGAAAAATACCGCCCGCAGTCAGTTTCACCTTGGGTCTGTGGGTAGGTGTGGCAGACTCCAGCTTTGGAGGGCAAAAGAGGAGGAAACATACGTGAGGATGTTGGAAATACTGTTGAGGAGAAAGGCTGTGAACATCTTTAATGCCAGAAAGGAATCAAGTTTGGAGAGAGTTCAATTTCGTGAACAACGCGTGATCGGTCGACGGAAGGAGGCGCTCTCGCTTCTGTACTCACGCTGAGGATGATAGGATGCCTTTTCAGACGTGCTAGCCAAACCAACACCAGTAGCAGAGATATAGAGCCCACTGAGAGGCCATGTAAGGCGGTGAAGACGATTTGGACGTGGACTTCTGAAGGCGTTGGTTCAGGCGAGGTGAGAACCCACGTCAGAGGATAAATCACTTTGGTATCTGTGATCACAGGAGGGTAAGCTATCACCTGTAAGGGAAAATGAGGAGATTTTGGCTTACTCCTAGAAAAAAAGTCGACCAGTTCAATCATTTTGAAGAAATCCACACCCAAGAGCGCGAGGACGTCGAGTTTGCGGACCCCTTGAACGGTGACCAGTAGGTCCTTTGAGGCTATATCACCTCCAGAGTGCACGATATGGTTGAGGAGAGAAGCCTAGCTGGGTTGAAGTCAAGGTTGCAGTCGAAGATGAGAAGGATTGCTAGCCTTTCGGCCTCCGACAGAGTTTCGGTGATTCCTGACATTTTTTTTCTCTTTTTTTTTTTAATTATTTGATTCAGAATCAAAAATACTGTCGAACGGGTGCAATTCTTGAGAGGCAAAAAGTAATTTTTCTAACGTTCGAGGCTTTTTCCCTTTTGATCGCCGATGGCGCCCCGCGATAATCGCAGGGACCTTGTTTTCTTTATCGACCGGACGTACAAGCTTCACGATAGGCAGGTTAAGCGTTGTATAGACGATAGAACACTACTGCTGCGCGAATCTATTGCCAGGCATAAGTTTGAGCTATACAGGAATCTTTCGTGGCAAGAACGTACCGTTCATGCGAGAATACCCTAGAAACAGAGGAGGGATCGCTTTGCTTTGATCAAAGACCCAACTCAAAGAGATTCGGATAAACAACTGCTCTGATTCCACATGTTTTGAAGGACATAGCATTCAACGCCGTATGTGATGTGACACTGCGAATTTGATGACCCTAAATCGGTCCTGGGTAAAAGCCACCTCAAGCCTCTCCAAGAATTCTGCAGTAGCAGCCATGGAAGTACAATTCAAAACATTTCTTTTTTAAGACCAAACACAGCTTCACGTAAAAAAATGCGCACAAACTTTTGAAATTGCACAGAGTAAACAAATATGAAATATTGTGTCTTGTGCGCGCGCTTCTTCTCTTCAAAATGCATCCTTTTCCCTTCTCCGATTAAAAATATTTTTAAACTCCAATTCACTAAAGACAAATGCAAAGGGGGGACGACAAGACGAAAACATAACCCTCGAACACTTGCTCACTTTGTTGACTACTGTCGCACGACCTGAGAGCTGCGATGCAGGGCCACACACCCGATGAGAGTAGCGTCTCGTTAGTTGTAACTGAGGAATATTGAAAAATACTGTTCAAAAGCGTTTGGTTAAGTACCCAACTATAGCTGACCCGAAAGTATAAAGTGATCGATGACTTTCTGTGCGCCTGGCCTACAAATGTTCCGTGTCTCAAGATATCCCTCTCTCTCTCTCTCATACACCCTTGTGAACGACACTGGTCGGGCCTGTACGATCTGTAAATCTGTGGTGCTCCACGTTCTTTTCGTTTGTCGCCCTTAATCACAGCCAAGTAGAGGTCGTTGCCAGAGACACCATAGCCACATCCCGTCGCCGTCGAAACCCCCGCTCCAGTTCTTTGGACCAGAACACCGTAGTGTTGCTTGTCTTGTTACTAGTTTAGATATCTCATTATTCTTCAGTTGTACATCAAACTCAGTGTTCGATTTGCAAAAGGGTTGTTCCTCTCGGTTCTTGTCTTGTGTGAAGTGCCAATTCGGTTGCGATTTAAAAAAGCTGCGTCGGAGTTAGCTTGCCTCTTTTTCAACTGACACCGCAGACTTAGCTCTCGACGCCCATACATTGAAGTAGACCTGCTTCTCAACAAGTATTAGTCACCAATAGGAAAAGCTAGGTCAAGTAAGAGATGTCCCTCGTTGATGGATACTGTTCAGCTGCTGACCACATATCTGCCACAGCTTCCTGTGTAGCTCAGCCATGCCCAAACAACGTGCCAAAGGCAGCTCATCGTCACCTGGAGATTCATCGAACCCAAGACAAAAGTCCAAGTCGAAGCCAACCTTTACTACTGGCAGGGTTCAGAACAGCGCTTGCCAGGCTTGCAAGTGAGTAGTGCATGTTGCACCTTCTCGCCGCCCCCTTTTTCCATGACGACGCTTCATTCGCTGACCATTTTCTGCTTTCTGTTCGGTGATGCCTTTCTTCTTTGTTTCTCTCTGGCTGGCTGACAGGCTCAGGAGGGTAAAGTGTAACCTCAGGGAGCGTCAGGCTCTCGTCGAAGAGATACTAGCAAAAAACAGAGAGTTGGGTTTGACCGACGAGGACGGCGCACTGCTGCCTTCTCAGGTTTCGTGCACCAACTGCGAAGAAAGAGGGATGAATTGCGTGTGAGTGTACTCTTTTCATGTTTTCTTTGCTTACCACATCTCTCTTTCTTTTCCTGACGTTGTATCGACACTATCCGACTCTTTTGGTCCGTGACAGGGACGAAGGTTCTTCGGCTCGCAAAGTCAAACTCCTGAGGAAGGGAAAGCTCATCAAGGAACTTGAAAAGAACTATGCCTCTACCTCTGGAGGAGGTCATGAACACAGCACTACGTCCAGTGAGACTGGCGAAAATCCCATTCGCGCTTCGGCCATTTCAGCAGACCTCTCTTCCAGCTCATCAACGCTCGGGTTCATCCACCGGCAACCTCAGCTCGAAGGACATTCACAGGAGTACACCGCGGATGATCATTGGCCTTTCCCTTCGATCACTCGAGAGTTCTTGGCCTCGCCGTTCTACAGAAGACTCCATCTGCAGCGTGAGTGTCTGTTGCGTCTATTCGCCCGCCTTTAGTTCTCACATTATATCTCGACCTCTTTAGGTCCCATCGTGGATCCTGCTGATTTCCTGGAACGCTTCGTAAACGGCGATCTGGGACCAGTTGTAAGTACTCACTTACTTACTTGCCTACATATTCCTCTGCAACCCGCCCGTGCTCATAGCTTCTGGCGTTCTTCCTCACTCTTTATGACTGATACTCCTCTCAATGGCAGGGCACTTGCTTATCAAGAGTCTTTTACTGCTGGGCTCTTGCGTATGGAGTCAACGTGTACGGCGGTGAGATGATGGACCCTCCCGACGAAGGTCAACGCCAAGCGTTTAGAGAGGAGTGCAACGCCGTCCTGGGCTATCTGTTTACAGAAATCGATGCCTTGGGAATCATGAGGAAACCTTCGTGGGATGGGATCAGGGTGCTGCTATTCATCTTGCCACTCTCATCGGGTAGGTTCCGTTTTCTGAGGTTGGCTCCAGTTGCAAGCGCGTGAAGAAAACTTTGTTTTCGCGAGAGCTGATTTTTTTTCCCTTACTCCCGCAGATGTTCTTCCAGCGCTTCAGATTCAATCTATGTATGAGTGTGCATACTCTCAAAGTAGGACCCATCTCGCTGAATTTGCGATTGAGTCATCGTCAGGCTGATTGCGCTAATTTCCTTCACAGCCCTGCTCTTGTCGAGTAACACGCCGCTATCTTTGGATTGGAATGGAGAGATAGATGCATATGCTACCCACGAGAATGAGAGTTTGCTCGTTCGAACAAGAGTGTATTGGTATTGCTTCACGCACGAGTCGATGACTGTAGCTCTGACAGGACGACGATTTATCTTGTGAGTTCTTCTCGTTGCGGCAGGAGCAGCCACAATTTAGTGACTGATGAGGCTTGTTGAACGAATGTAGTGACGATGAAGATATCTTGATCTTCCATCCTAATGGATCCGTACCCCAAGCTCTCTCCAATGTCTCGCCTTACTACCAAAATTTTACTAGCTACACGGCACCGATCTCTAATATCTCCTCCGGTCTGAGATTGATCCACAAAGCGCTCCACAACCGCCGAACCAGAGGCAAAGTTAATGAGGATTATTTGATATCAGCACTCGAGATCTTAGATAAGTGCTGGGTCGATTTGGATAATACGAGACAAATTGGGCCAGTCGGCATCATGATTCCTGAGGATGTGGAAAGGTATTGTGACTCGTACCATCTTTGTAAGTTTGTCATACATTGTAAACGGTTGACTGTATCGTAGATCTGACGCATTATCGGATTTTGCAGTCATATTCTCAGTTTGTAAGCATTCGTTAGTAAAGCTTTATTAACCAGTTTCTTTTCTGAAAACGACTTGCTACGTCCTCTCGTTCCTTTAGATCATCAAGTGTACACCACACTCTTGGAAAAGACAGCGACTTCAACTGCAGAGGTTACTACCGCGCTTCATACTCGGATGATACCTCTCGTAAGAGACAAGTGTGCTGACTTGGCCAAGATGGCCTCTAGCATCATCGAGAAGCAACTTGGAACATCTTTCTTTCAGTTTGACGCTGCTATTGCTTCAAGTAGGTGTGATCAGCCTTGATGTTATTAAAGTCCGACCTTTCATCTAATTTCCTTCCACTTGCAGTCAGTACCTTCTTAGCCGGTGTACAGCTCGCTGAAACTGATGGGACAGAAGACCAAATCAAAAACTTCATTGATTCTCTAAGAGAGATGCGGTTCGCCTACTCTCACACCGCGCACCGTGTCCAGACGATCGAAACTATTTGGGAGGAGCGACTTGAACGAGATCGTCAAGCCGAGCTACCCGCAGTACCTGAGTTTCGGAGGTTGTCTCTGGCAGAACTGCTCCATACATCCTTCCACCAGCCCGCTGGACTGCCTACGCAGCATCAAGAATATACTCATCACCCTCATCAAGTTTCCAATCAACCATCACTGGCACCTTCGAATCCAGCATTCACCAGCACCTCCCCATCAATTGGCTTCCATGCGTCACCATCTGTAGTATATCCTCACCCGGTATCACCACATCTTTCCACCCCGCATTGGGGACCACCGTACGCTTCGTCCTCTCAGTCACTCCCGGCATCTCAGCAAGTTACGCCTAATCCATCTCAAGGCGCGTTCCAGTATTATCAACCAACTGCCCACAAGACTTCCGCTCAAAGCAGCTCGCAACTGGTGCTACAGCAAGCTCAACCAGAGATCTCTCAGTATAACCTTGCCCCTCCATCACACAATCGCCCTCAGCAGTTCTCACCGCAACGTATCTCTCCTCATTCGATGCATCATTAGCCCCGGTTACTGGACATCTTCAAAACAATTTTTACACCAGCATTGAATCAGTCGACTTGAGTCTGGTGAGCTGCTGCAAGCACCTCATCAATTCAACTGTGGTCATCTTGTTCGTGAGTTTGCGACTGCGACTGTCAGAGATACCAAGAGCGCAAGCTGGAGCAAAGACAAATCCTCCACCATAAGAAACCTTGGTATTCGGCTATGATATCGACATTTCCATTGGTTTAAACGCCCGACTCTACGATTGGCAGCCTAGCGGCGCAGCCAGAGATATTTCAAACCCCGAGGACGCCCCCCAATATTCGGTAGAGATAAAAATAGAAACGATTTCCATACGTCTTAGTTTTGTACTGGCTTAAGCAAACTTGAAAATTCGGAGAAAATCCAGTGAAAAAAACACATCGTAAGCTGCGCTTTTTCATTCGCCTTCCTTGCAAACAGCAAGAGTTCTCCAATAATGATATACTACTGGTAAGTAATGATAATCATTCTTCTTTTCTGTTGCTGAAGTAGCCTCTTTTCCTAATAGCCCTAATTTTGTCCTGCCACTTGTTTCTTCTACTGCTGCACCAGGATGTCTCGTACCTCGCAGAACCACCAAGACTTGATTTCTAATGCCCGCTTTAGTACAGTAATCCTCTCAAGAGGCATATTCTCCTCCTAACGCACATTGAAATGCCTCTTGTGTTCGAGGCTTGATCCGTTCGCTGTGGGGCCCGTGCTGGCGAAATAAATCTAAACTTCGGGTGAGTTGACCAGGGGCTCAGAAACTACGTCTGGCTTTTGGTATAACTTATAATTTCCTTATGTTTCTCTTTCCACGCGATGCTACTGTTTGCGACTGGCAGGGTTGGCTATGGAAAATCCTTAAATCCTCGGCTGCTATTCCAGGAACGAAACATAGGTTGCTAGCTCGCTTCTCCAGAACCTCCTTCTTGAGAGTTTCAACTCGCCGCTAAGAGCAGAATGTAAAGCTTGGTGCTTTTCTGTTTGTGAAGGGCAGAAGGCAGTTTACGCAACAGACAGAGGTTTCGGCCTGCTTTCGACACAGGTACTTGGGAATATGTCACACCTAATACATCCTCGACTAAACTGGTAAACAGACTTCTATACATCGGATACCTGGATTTCAGCGTTTAACTGGGTATTACTTCCCGGTGTCTCTAAGCGTTTGCATTCCTGGGTAACGATTACTCTACATTCAGTTGGTCTTGCTAATCGATCAACTAACGGCAGTTTTTTTCTCTTCATAGTCTTGTGTGTATCTAGCTCTCTCAATATAATTACCGCCTGTGGGGACCATCCCAATGGCGCTTTGTTGAGGTTAGCGAGGTGTGGACATCTTAAACAGGCTTGATTGCGCAGTGGCAGTCGTCTCCTTCTCGTAGGATTCTTCTTCTGTGCTCTTTTCTACACGAGGTACTTCAAGTGGTGCGTTCTCTGTTACACAATGAAAATGCTTTGGCTAGAGAACTCGTTACCGAATTTGATGATTAGGCAATGGTCTTCTTCGTTTAGGAAACATAACGGTAACTCAAATCGTGTTTGAAACGTCTATTTTCGCAGTACATCTGATCGGGTAACTTCGTCTTGCATTTTAGGGGCCTTTGTCGAGGCCAAAACCCGCCACGATCAGGTTCCAATTCGTTTCTAAATCGCAAACTCAATTGAGCAGCAACCAACCACTTTTACCAAATCTCCTCTGCTTTTCAGAGCTCTTCCCAGATTTGGTCTGTGACGTCCCTCGGGAAAAGGGCACCAATTCGGACGGAATTGGCTGGTGAGTCCTTTGACCATCCCCTGTCAGTGGCTAGAATTTGGAAAGTGGTTGCTGTTCTGGCGTGAGGAGAGACGAGGTTGCATAGACGAGAAAGGCAGTTATGTGTTTGAGAACCTCTCTTAATCACTCAATAATTTTCCTTCGCTTGTGTTCTGGCTGGAATTAGCTCGTTGGTGTGAACTTCGAGCGACCATTGCTCTGCCTTAATCGCTCGCGCGTCAGCAATTCAGGACCCCAGTTTCGTCGTTTTCTCCATTCTTTTTGCTGCCTCGTTTGACACTGTTCCATCATGCTGAAGAGTTATTATGTTTTGGATATGATAGAGCTGAGAATTCTCAAGAGAAAGGTTATGCAGGTGGTGCTGGAAGAGCCAGAAAATGTAGAAGAACCTAATCCACAAACCGCAGCTCGACAGACAAAGCTTCCAGCATTGGCTCCAAATGAGATTCCTAGCACACCTCCCTCAAAGAAAAGACAACGGTCGTATTCATCACCTATCCCACGCAACACCGCAACGTCTATCTCGACCTCGGCAGAGCTACACCAGCGGTCACGATCCAATGCTCATCTAGAATCCAGTGCAAGCCCTAGTACCTTGCTATTCGGAGCATCTCCGACTTCGAGCAGACGAGATGCTTTCAAAAAGACGCCTCCTGCAGCACTAAGCTCGAGATTTGAAGGGTCAAGATCAACTTCGTTAGCTGGTTTTTATCGCAGCCCATCGTTTCCTGAGACCTCACTTGCTACTGCTACACAACCGCTCAGCTACCGACACCTGATGCATAAAGGCATCAGTCACGTCGAGCATAATGCTCAAGCTTCTCCGAGTAGTAAAGGTGGGTTATTCCTGGGTCCCGAAGTGTATAGATATTGTTTGCTGATGAAACTGCTTTCTTTTCCTCGGCTGTTGATGAATAAATGACACCTCCAACACCAGCACCGAGTAACCGAAGTTCTCCAGCGCGTTATTCTCCTTACATACTACACACCGTCATGTCCCCAACTTCATCGTCTCAACCTCGCTTCCCAGCACCAGCCTCGTCGCGACTTCCGTCAACGCCGGTGGTCCAGCCACCGCTTCACTCAAGCCCTTTATCATCTTCTTCACGGTCTCCTCACCTGAGTGTTCCAGGCATTGAGACTCGTGTAACAGCTGTTGAAACTCAAGTCGCGTCTACGGATCAACGGCTGGCATTGCTTGAGAGCGCATTCGCCGACTTGTCCAGAAGTCATGAGCGACAGAGCAAGGTTATCGAAGTCTTGACGTACAATGCGGCGCTTCATCGCTCTGAGAGTGATGACAACCAACACAGAGGTATGGAAGCAGTGCTGGCGGAAGCTCCGAGTCGGGATGGCGATCGGAATCGAGGGCTTGGAGTCAGCATCGCCGGACCATCATCTTATTATTTTCAACCGCCACCTCCTCAACCTTACCAACCGCCGATGCACTCACTACCTTCTTATCTTCAGCGGTATCCTCACCACTCGCCACTCACGCCGACGTCACCCTCTTTCCTTCCAACGTCCTCTCCATCCTTTCCTCAACTACCCCAGCATGCCCATCCCACTGCTAATTCTCGTACTCTCACCCTACCCTCGATATCCAGCTTTCTCAGAGATCCTTTACCTGCACCTCCGCTACCTCTGATATCAACCGTTCTGGAAAATGTAAGTTTCCTTTCTTCTCAGTCGCGCAAGTGAGAAGGATAGCTGAAAAGTCTTTGTCCCAGCACTCAATCAAACCCCTCCCACAACACTCGCCTTCTCGTCGACATCCTGACCCTAGCTAGTCACTGACATGCATAATGAAGATAAATCCCTCTTATTTGATCTACAACCATCCTCGGAACCCGTGACGACGCTCAGTTCTGATATCATTGTAAAAAGAACACGTTGTATAAGGGGAAATGTCTATATATATAGCTAGCGAGAAGAAGAATAGATATAAGCAGGAAACATGATGTTGTCACGACTGGTTCTATGGCACAACAATTACGGTTTATTTTCAGCAGCTCTCTAACAATTGCCTTCAATGTAGGATGAATGGAGATCTCTAGTGATCCACCAGACTCTTTCTAGATGTATTTGTTCGTTTGAAACGGGAGAAGGATGCGGCGCTGATATCCAGATAAGGAGGACCGCCTTTTAAATCAGATGTTTTTGGGTTGGAAGTTGATTTTCTTCTTGTTACGAGGAGTTGGGAATTTGACGCCCGCATCGACCAAAAAAGGCTTGAGGGTTTCATTGGCAACCATTCTAGAAGGAAGTATCAGAGTGAAGAGGTGTCAGAGGATTTGACTGAGTATTAGATGCGAATGAAGAGGCTTACTCTTGTAACTTAGCTGCTGCGTTCGGGAGGACCATCCCGTTCACAAGGAGGACAGGGAGAGAGTCGATCTCGAGAATGTGTTTCAGAAGCATCACCATTGATTCTCCATCAGCTACATGAAAGTTACAAGCAGAAAAATTACCGACGTTAGGATGTGTGAAAAGACTGCCGATTGGTGAGGGATAGGCACTTACGCCTAGCATCGATATCCACTGGTGTATAGCCCTCCAGCGTCTTCATATCCTTCAAGGTAGAGATCATTTTCTTACTCGTTGAGGTAAGCTCATTGTATAACAGCACAACAGGGTGATCTCTGAATAGGTCCCTTTTGAGCTCTTCGAGATGACTTGGCAATTGTGGGCTGGACAGGTCGACATCGAGAATGTACTCTGGGTTGACGTGGTTTGATTCGGCGAGGAAGTAGTCGACAGGAAGATGTTCGGTCGAGTAGAGGAGGAACGACAGGACGGCGGTGCGTTCCTGTTCGTGACTAGACCATTCGAAAGGGGTGGATTTTTGTTGGAGGGATTGAGAAGGATCTCGTTTGTGAATAAAGGGAAGAGAAGTTGGTCGTTGTTTTATCCCCTTGAACGCAATCATTCCATCGGCGGGGTTGCCGCTCGATGGCGCAACTCTGAGAAAGGTGAACCAAAAGCTGCAAAAGGGGAAATTAAGCACGAGGCTCAGACTCTTTACATGAAAGTAAATGTATTAAAGGAAAAGATAACTTACAGAATACACAGGAACAAGAAACCAGTCGCCCACACCACCGCGCTGTAGTACTTAGAGATTCTGAACTTGAGGAGGCTAAGTTTGACGGTATCTACCGTGCTCTTTGATCGAGCATCATGATGATCCTTTGATAGCTGAGAAACAATGAACGGAGCAAGTCAGCGTTACGATCATCCACTCAAATTGTGAAATTTAATCTAAGCCTAGCACACGGTACACGTTTTGCGGGTCGCCGACGGTGGCTGGCAGATCGCTGATAAGCTAGAGAGATGAGCGAAACGGAACTCACAGATACAGATGGACTGGGTGTTGTATAGCTGCTGTTCCACAGTGGAATCGATTCCTCCTTTGGGCTGTTGGAAATTCCAGTAATACCAAGACTCTCCACCGAAATCATCGAAAGAGACCTTCTAAAGCGTTTCCAGCTAGGCCTCTGGTGAGATTCAGAGTCATCCTCGGTATGTAAAATCAGTGGACTTTCCAGACCAGCTGGACGCTCTGCAGGTTTGTCCACATTCTCACTGGAGCGATCTTTTTCTGACCACTCTGGCGTCTGAGGAGGCGTCATTGGGAGGCCATACTGGTAAACATGCGACTTTGGCGTCGGAGGGAAGAACGCTGAAGGAGATGGAACTGGACTAGCCATCGTTGCGAGGGGGGAGATAGCTCCACAGACAGGAACAGGCCGTTGAGGTTGTGGTTGAGGTTGAAGCAGAGGGAAATTATGTGGCCAATCTTCGAGAGAAGTTTAGACGGAGGAGCTAGACAATATTTTTAGATATTTCGAGGGTGGCACCCAGTTCGGTTACCGATCACTTGATCGAAATCTTGAAGTGGACACACAATGAGGGTATTCGGGCTGGACTTCTCAGCTTTCACACCCTGTCTGGACATTTAACCAATCTATTTAACTTCAGAAGGATAGAAACATGGTCAAGAGCTGGCATTTAGGTAATTGGGAGAGGAATGACATTATACGCCCGCCGGCAGATCTGCGTGCTAAAGTGGTCCCTTGTCTCACGTCTCCCGGACTCCCTCGCCTCGCTACGGCATGCCCCTAATAGCGGGCACAAGAGCACAGGTCGTTTAGCAATTATAAACACGCTGTCTTCCGCCTAAGAGTAGATAAATTTTTCCTTTCCAGAAACGTGGTAGGTGCGGATCTCGACTCGGGTAAAAGAGACAAGGATGATCAGACACGGTGTCAGCCTTACAGAGTCAGTGTCTTCTTCGAGCTGTTGCTAATGGAAACCATCAAAGAAGGTTTCGTAAAGTGCTACATGAGTGTTTGATCAGCAAGAAAAGGTGTCACTTCATCACAATAAAGAAACGAGTAAGAGGAAGACATTTTGCATAAATCACCGTTGCCCGGCAGCAGCCATTTTTTCGAAATAGACTAAAACACCCCATCCGTCTTCCTGATGAACAGATATCAAGCTAGGAATTGGAATAGCTTTAGTTGTTAATAGGACGAAGAAGCCGACTGCAGAAAGCAAAGTCAACTTTACGTCTCAATTCTGAATCAATGGTAGTCAACGTACAAGCTTCTTCTCTGTATTGCTGGCCTTCAAAATCAGAAGTTTACCAGCTCTCTTACGGCGAATAACAGGAATAATCTTCGGAATGAGTAAACAAGGATGTGAGTCAATGAGGGAAGCGACAGCAAGCTTTTTAAGTCACACTCACGACTTGGAGGATCCAAACACCTAGCCAGACCAAGGTGACTAAAGGCAAAAGCATGCCCACATTGAGAAGCAAAAACCCTTTACTTCCAAGCAAACCTTGGCTGGACCTGTTCAAAAAGCCTAAGAAGGAGAGAGCTATGCCAACGACGAGGCAAATGCTTTCGTGCCACCATAATGTGAATCGAGATGGTTCATACCGCACAAAATTCATGACAGCGACCAAAATGAGCAAGATTCCCTAAGAAAAGAAATCCCATTTGATGTTACTTTCAAAAATGGACCATGTCGATGCTCCAGATGAAGATAAAAAAAAGTTCACTCACCGAAGTAGGCAGCATCCACTCAGTCCCTTCACAAGCCGAGACGATCAAAACCTGTACAACGTTATCGAACTTTCCGCTAAACTCTGTCTCGGTGGTATTCCTCTCAGTGTCATCGTCGAAGTAAGTGTTGTTGAAGCTAGAGATCTCTGCGATAGCATCTTTGATCTCGGGGGCTTCGGTATCAACTGAGAAGGCGGATGCTGCGTCCACGAATCCATTGATGATGTACTGCGATGCCACGATGAATGGATCGGCTGCAAGTAAAATAATTAGCGCAAGTGAGTGGTGCGGCGAGGTTGAAGAGCTTTAGAAGGATGTGCTCACTTCGATCGTCAGGATTATTGTAGCTCGAGTTCAGGATAACAACTTCATCAGGCCACGATACATTAAGGTTGAGACGCTCAATCTTGATACTGAAGTCATAGTCGTCAAAGCCAGCAGGTGGATAGGTGCCATTGGAGATTGCTTCGGTCGCCAAGATGATTTGGCCGTTGATGTTATCGATTGCAGAAGCGTAAGAGAGAGCAGTAATATTGTTTCTGATTGCCCAGATCCACAACATAGTCGTGAGATGCAGTGGGAGGTGGAGACTGAATTACACAATAAAAGGCACAAGTTTGGCAAGGTTGGAAGATATACATACAATTAGATACACACACTCACCTAGTCCATATCGCATTTCTTCGTTTTCCTACAAATTGTTCAACATTGAATCCGGAAAATACGAAGCTCCATAGGAAGTAGACACTGAGGAGTGCGCAAAGGGCTTGGGCGTAAGTACTGTTGTCAGTGATTCCAAAAGCTGAGATGGCCAGAGCGAAGGATTCTTCAAGCCAATGTACCTAGTGAGTTTAATAGTAATAGCGACAATAAGATTCTGTACAGGCTTACTGAGCATCGCGTTGACTCCTTCTCCAAGAACAACCAAGGTAAAAGAAGCAAGTCTCTCGTTGAGCAAGTTGGATGGTGGGCGCACCTTATAGTGTAGGACAGCACAATTTAGGTACTAGTTTCAGCTCCGGGAAGAGAATTTGTGCAGCTTACATAGCTCTTGAGGAAAAGGATACCCCACTCAGCAAAAGCTTCGATGAGAATGCTTGAGTAGAGAAGAGCAATCTTGACGGCAATGAGCGCGTGGGTTTCTGGCTTGATAGCCGCTGCAATAAAGCACAATCTGAAAAAAAGGATCATTTATTATCAACCTCAATGATTTGATGACCGATTGGGGAGGGACTCACGCTCCAGAGGTTGCCGTAGCCATTCCAACCATCATAATTGATGAAGTAGCTCGTTGGACAACTCTGCCACGCCAGTAAACAACTAAATATTGGACAGCGAGCTTCAAACCCCACTGAGTTAGCTTGAAGACCACGTTCAAAAGCAAAGTCGCGTTCGGTGAACGCACCAGAAATCTAGTCCCAGCGAAAGCGAAAATAGCGACTTTGAAAGCTTCTTGAGCAGTCAATCCCTTTGCAGCTTCAGAAGAAACCGTCAGCTGTCCATCAACGAATTCTTTAACCAGCAAGATTGAGAGATTCCATCCTTGACAACCAGCGCCAACGAAACCTGTACACCATCACATCTGCGCTGTCAGTATCAAATCCATCATCTCAAAAGGGCAAGGAATGGGTGCCGACCAATGATACACAATTGAACCATTTTCATAAAGCGGTGATAGTTGTCTTCAGTTTGGTATCTGACGTCGTAGAAGACTATTTTGAGTTTCAATTGAATGGAAAGGTTCGGTATTGTCGCCGCGTTTCAGGACACAGCTTCGAATTTCTAACCACGTAGGACTGGTAAAACGCACCTTGAGAGGCCCAAATCCACCAGACTAGATGTATAGAACGTGATATGATCAGAAAATGCAGCACGAAGCGGACAGTGCGCTGAGATAAAACAGTTGTTGTGAGACAGTGCTACTTACTGACGACGAAGAATGAGACGTAGCTGAGAAGGGCAGCTCCGTTGACAATCTCATGTCCTTCTCCAAAAACCTTTTCGATGTTCAAATAAGAAAGAGAGTCGGTATCGAGGAAAGGGAGTGATATCAGCGTGTGTGAGTCATCTCTGTCAAGGGGTGGGTGTTTGTTTCACTTACTGCTAGAACGGCGACGACTAAAGGAAAGCCAGACGATCAGCACTGAGAGTTAGCAGGTGCCAGCGAAATAAAACAAAATCGCATAAAGTAATGGAAAGACACTGACGAATCAAATCATAAAGAAGAGCTAGCCAGCCGCTTCCTCTGAACTTCTCTGGGACCCAAGGCTGAGAATAAACAGGGACGCCTGCCACAACAGGGAGAGGACTGATGAACATCGGAACGAAATGGGTCTCTTCATCCATCTTGATGTGTTTGCGGCCTGATTCTTCTTCTTCCATGTCGTCCAAGTAGCTGCTGAAACGACCCATAGATGGCTTTGTTTCTGGGTCGGCGGTGACAGGTGGACAGTACCCCTGGCTGTAGAGAGGAGTGGACTGTTGAGCCATTGCTGAACTAGATCAATGAATACTGCAACCAGATGGTGCTGGGGGAGGGAGTGAGCGTTGATAATTACTTTGCGAGGATCGCTGAAACGCAGCGGTAGCGCGTGAAACTCACTCGAAGGGAGGAGGCATCAGCTAAGAAGAAGAACTTTAACTCAGGGGAGGTTTGGGCTGGCTTCCAACCCGAAAATAGAACACGGCTGATTGGAAAGGGGGGCGGTGATGAGAGGAAGGAAGGAAGGAAGGAAGGAAGGAATGGATGTATGGATGGTGGTCTGGGAGATGAAGTGCTAATTTTGTAGATGAGGGCTGGGGGAGCAGCCCGGGATGAGAGCGCACTATTTGATAGGAGTACGAGTCCATGAAGTAGACCAGATACATACTATTAGTTCCTCCAGGAGTGACAGAAAAATTGAGGGGATGGACTGCAAGGAAGAACGCAGTCAGTCTCTCAGCACCATATGAAACGCGCGTCGCATTTCCAGACAGCAAGACACCATGCTGCCATATCAACTGGATCTTCACTGCCTTCTGAAAGCTCATGAAGCTCACAAGAACTTTCATCGATCCATCTACCCATTCTTCATTCTGCTTAACCCCCTCTCACTTACTGCTATTGAGCGGGCTGTCTACACCGCCCGCGGACCCGTTCCATTCACACACACGCCCACCTTACGCACGTTGCGACCCTTCGGTCCGCTCCCTCTTCTCTTCCCGTCTCCGCAAACGTTCTAGAAGAAGAGCGGGTTCAGAACAGTCTTCCAGGGTGGGTGGGTGCAACAGGGCACAGAAAGGAAAAAGAAGAGAAGAGAAGAGAAGGAGGCGTCCTAGTCAGTCCAGTGCCTGTTCCAGGGCTTGGCGGATAGAACGTGAGATAGACAACCCACGAGACGGTATTAGACGGTTGCGTGCTGTTTTGTAATCAGAAAGAGCGCGGGTGACTAGACTGAATAGACGTCTTTTCCTATCCTTCCGGAGTACCTTTGTCGCACTCCAGCCTGCGCCTCTTACATTCTTTCACCTGTCACGTCAGAGGGTGGCATCAACTTTTCCCAATGCAGCAGCTGAGGGAAGGAAGGCGGGAAAGAAGAGGGAACGTGCACGCTGGAGCGGCCTTTCTCGCGCATGAACGGGTTTATAACACAACACGGTTCTTCTCCACCGTCTGGGCGGTGATGGTGCCATCTTCTTTCGTGTCTTCTCGCTGCTGCTGTCTCTTGGTAATGTCTTTGGCCTTCCATTCAGCTGTTCAATGCATGACTTGGGCAAAACGCCGAGCCTGAGACGGCGGCAGAAGCGTATCTCCCCCAAATGGCATTAAGCTGCCCTGAGCCGACCGCATGAAAGGCGTGTGGTTTTGTTTTTATTTTTTAAGTATTTCTTATTTCCACAGAACGTTACCTGAATACGTACTAGAGGATATATGCGTTACGGTTAGTGGAGGATTTAACCCTCGGCTCTCAGTTCCTTCATGCAGCCCGAAGCAGCCACCCCCCTCACACCGAGGGCATTTTGCCAGCCTAAAGCACGCATAGCGTTTCAACACATGTTCCACAACCTTAATGGAGCCCTCGGGTCTCCAGTACTGCGTGGCATTTTAGCGTTTAGAGTTTTCCAGGGTGGGGTGCGCAAGTGCTTGCCGATCGGAGGGGTCGCTGCGTTCCTTCTACCCGGTCGTTCCACGCAGTAGCAGAGGCACCAGCAGCACTGCAATGCACTTGCCTCCCAGTGTGATGCCTGGCATTCTGAGCCTCTGTGTGAGTGAGTCGAGGGGGGAAAGACGAGGTAAAGTGAGCTGTAACCTTGCTCAGCCTGCTAGTCGCAGGCCCTCCCAGCAGCGATCCAGTCTTTTGGAAACTTTCGAGAAACTGCGAACATGGATGCCTCTTCCTCATTCTCGGCGCTGGCAAGTGCCACTAAGTGCAGCGACCCGCGGCGACAGCACATCCAGGCTCCTGTGCTCCTGTCCCTTCCGAGTCCCAAGTCTGTATACCAACATCACAGACAGAGAGGCCTCCATCACACCCTGGTAAAATCTCCTATTGCCCTATTCGCAGTCCGTCTTGCGAGCTTACTCAGTGATCCCCTCCTTGTCTCGCCCTCCCTCGTTTTGCATGAATTGTGCCCCCCAAAACCTTATTCCTCGACTGCACAACCAAGGAAAAAAAAGGCTGGAAAATTAACGAGGGCCCAAGACACATCACTTTGAATATCTGTGGCTCCACGTTTGCACAGACAGATAAGCTACGTTCCCCAAAATCGTTTAAAGAAGGAGTGCGAACGCTCTCTGGAATCCACTTATTTCCCCCCCCCTTTTCCACTTTCCACCTCGACATCAGCAAGCAACGATATCCATGATGGACCACTCGCATCCCTCTCCCGGAGCTTCATCCTCGTCATCCTCGTCTTCATTCTTCCCTCCTTCGCCCAACGACGCCTTGTCTCGGGAGATGTCTCCTGCCGATTTCCCACCGTCCCCACGTCCAACCTCGCGTCTCCTGCCATTCTCACCCGGCTTCGATGATGGTAAGAGCTAAGCAGTCTCTCAAATAAACAAAGAGAGTGTAGTGCAGTGTTCTCATCCCCGTTCGTTACTGTGTTCCTTTCAGCTCTCGGCTTGCAGCTTCGAACCGAACAAACGTCCAATTGGGTATCCGCTCAACACCCTTTCTCCCACTACACTATCCCCACATCACCAGAAGGCCCTACACTTGGTCTCGGTCTCTACATCCCAGCCTCAACGTCGAACCCAGCGACATCGACATCATCGAAACCATCGACGAAAGACACGTACTTCCCTCTCACGCCCCCATCTTCCCCACCTCTTCTCAAACGTCTATCCCTCACCTTGTACAAGGAGTCTGTATTGGACTCTGAGAAAGACTTCTTGAAGCTCGAAGGTTCAACTAGTGCGCAGCGAGGGTGGGATCTGGCCGAATCGCTTTTGCCCGCAGCGAACTCGAAGAATAGAGAGTTCATGATCTACGAGAGCAGGCTGACAGATGGTTTTGATACTGAGCTGGAGGGGCTGGCAATCTCTAGAAGTGGTGAAGACAGGGTGGTGGTGCTGAATAAATGAAGTGAGTTCTTAATAGTATCTTTGTGATAGTACTGGGTATTGACTTTTTCTTTTCCTTTCTCCCTCGAAGAGACCTTGGCATAACTTATCCCATCTACAACATTTTGGATGTCCTCGTCGACCGTTGCCATCATTCGTTTCCATCGCTCTTTGTCATCTACAGCGCAGTCGCCCGTCGCTCATGCAGCGAGTGTCTAGCGACATTTGGCTCGTACCCTCCTCTTTCCGTAGATATGTAAATAGACTTTGTTGTTATATAAATCTTCTCTTCTCTCCGAGGATGGCTGTGCCGTTGAGTTTAGTACAAACCTGGAAATTCCCCTCTCTCTCTCTCAACGGCGGGTAATTCGAGATGACAAAGATGCGGTGGCTTTCTAAGAATGAGCAGATTTATCTTTGTCACGACCTCCTCACACGTTCTTTGCATTTCAGAAGATTCACCATTCAATCCCATTCGAAAAGAACATCTTACTGCAGACAACGCAAGATAGATCATAAGATCATAGCAACAGCTGGTCTAGTCGACATCTTCAGCCTTCACGTGCTTCAACCGATACTTCGTCTTCTTCGGCTTCTGCCCCACTCCCGCCTTGGCGAGCAAATCAGTCAGCTCCTCTGACTCGTGCATCCTGTATATCACCATACATTAGCTCGATAGAGACAAAAGGAACGGACAAAGGAGAGAGACACGTACGACATGATGTCGTTGAAACCAATCACAACGCCGTTCAGTACCACAATGGGCAAGTCGGACCGGCCGAGGAGACGCCCAAGGAGGGGCTCGAGGTATTCCCAATCGGCTAAAACACAATATTAAAGCAGTTAGAAGAGAGAGGGTGGAGGGATGAGCGTGGGTGGGTGGGCGTGCGACGTACGACGCTCATCGACGTCGATAAAGGACGGCGGCGGGATCAAGTCGAGATCTTTGAAGAGACTTTTGAGTTGCCTCGATGACCTGTAAGTAATCCATACAGTAACTTAATTCCAATATTTGCGTTGATTCTGGGCTACTCGAGGTTGGACGTACCCACTGCGCAGTTTTGAAAAGACGACCATCCGCTTGGACGTCCATAGATCCGTCTCGAGTTCGTCCAGCAGGTCCCGTCGTTTGGAGTCGAAGTCAAGCACCAGATCTTGGGAACGATGGGTAAAAAAGGCTCGTCAGATCGGTTTGTCCGGGACAAAGATAATGACAGAGCGGATACCTGGATCGATTCCTACTTCGGGGTCCACGGAGTAGATTGAGTTTGTTGATTCGCTGAGGAAGAACTACGAGACAACCAAAGTATACAACAGAGCCAGTGTAAGTTGCCTCTCTCTCTCTCTTTCTCTGTTGGAAAACAACCGAAGCAAAAGCAGGTGAAGCGTACGTGAATGACAGCCGTCAACTCCTGTTCATCGCTTGCCCAATACTTCTTCTTCTTGCTCCTCCTCCCTGACTTTGTCTTGGTAGCTGCCTGTGCCATGGCAGCACCCAGATCGTATTCCCCTGTGGAGTCCACAATCACGTTCGCTGAATTGGCTATCTTCGTGTTCTTCTGGGGAGGGCGGCCAACGATGGCAGGTGTCTTTTGAGGTGGTCGACGTGTAGGCATCGGATGAGGTGAGAGGTTCTGATGGAGTAGGATCCTGTAATCATCATTTCCCCTGTGTCAGTACAAAATCTGCGTGAGGTCGTTGGGTAGCCCCGTTGCGGAAAGCGGATACAAGACGCAAAGGAAATGTACCGGTATAGCAATAATGCGCTCAGCACGCCAATCAACACCTTGATAATCTGACGGCTCAGAATCCTATCCTTCTTCTCAATGACAGCAGGTTGTTGGAGAGGCGGCAGCGTCGAATCTGTCGCACTCGACTTTCGGACCATCTTAGGCCTCAGCACAACCTTGGGCGTCGATGCCTTCGAAGATTTGGGTGAGCGCTTCTTGTGCTTCTTCTTCCCATCGTCCGAATCCTCTGTTGTATCATCCAGAGACGTAGCGGCTACCATCAGCTGTCTAGCAACATCCTGCTGCCTCTGGTGCTCCAGCGCGAGCTGCGCCAGGTCGGAAGACGAGGAGGAGTTCGAGTGGGCTTGTGAAGAGTGGCCTTGACGGTGCTGTAATGCTGTCGTTGAAGGTGCTGCACCACTTCCCGCTGCTGAATCCTTCATCGTTAGGGAGTGACTTGTCAAGGGTAAAGGGGAGACCTGGCGCTGAAAGGGGTGTCTGAAGGCGGAAAGAGGAAGAAAACCTAATCTGAGACCGGATTCCCACCATCGAGTTTGGCGCTGCTGGCGTTCGTATTACCGCAGATATCACAGAAGAAACCAGTAGAGGTTTGATCTAGATACATTGGGGATCATCTTTTGATTGCTGAGGCAGAATATAGTGAGGGCTAGTTCACGGCAAGTATATAACCTCGGATGCGAGCGCCGCTTTTCTTTGTGAGAAGCTGGTCTATAAACCTCCAAAGTAAAATGAGTACTTTTAATGTTTACTAATTAGTTTCCATCGTAGTGTTCTTAACGCCCAGTACAAAGTGCACTTTCAGGTTCACCATCCTCAGCGGAAGCCCCCTGCAGCGTCTGATAAGATCGGGGAAATCTCTTCTCTTGAGCTTCTGCCTAGTCACACTATCCATATCGCTACCTGGACATGTCTCCGAATGCTTTATTTCCTCGCTAAACTGACTAATGAACTGTGCAGCGAGGAAACATCCTCCCTGAGCGTCGACCTCGTGGTCCCGCCCACAACCCTCGCTAAGCAACATGCGAAATTTTCGTTCGCTAGAGGTTCCTTCACAACCACATTGTACATCCCATTCCTACCCCTATATAAGGGAGAAAAGTATATTTTGCCTCTGTTCCAGTCGAAATGGCCATCTTGAACGATCCAAAAATGAAGTCTGCCGCTATCCCACCAGCTGTGGGGACCTCACGAGCAACAGAGATGTCTGAAGACACTCCTCTCCTACTTCCACCACCATCCTACACCCCATCTGAGTCAGCTCCTTTTTCTACTTCTGTACCTGGGTCTGCTGGTGAGCTCGAAGCTCAGAATTACAAGGCCAAGAGAACGACGAAAGGATGGCGAAAGTTCTGGTGCTTAGTCTTGCTCTGCATCATTCTTGGAGCTACTGTTGGGTTCAATGGACTGAGAAGGTTCATTCGTGGTGGATCTAGTATTGGAGAATACGATGATGGCACATGGAAAGTGAGTATTCTGTCCCATGACTCGTTAGTTATCGGGTCTCCTTTCAACTGGATTTACTCATTCATTCTTTCCTAATAGGATACTTCCCCCTTACCTGGGAAAGCTTCTCCCGCGCCATCCTCATCGTCATCTCACCGCTACTCGCGTCCTGGTAGTCCTTTCCCATCTTCAGTCCCACTCTACTACGAAACTACCACCCTCACCCTCTCCCCCTCCTCTTCGCTCCTCCAGTTTCACGGCCTTGGTAGTGACGCTCGTGGCTCTCTAAGAATGGTTGATGTGCAGGACAGCGGCGAGAAGCGAGTTATTGTTGAGATCCAGTCCATATACGCTGATCATGATAGATATATGGACCGAGTTAGGATACATAAAGTTGTCGGGGATAATAGTGAGGGTGTATGGATCTTGACGCCGCCTAGTAGTGTTCGATATCCTTATTCTCACAGGTGAGCTCCTTCCATTACTTACCTTTCCTCCCGCCGTAGAAGCTGACATTGACCTTTTGCAATCTGCACAGGGCTATTGACTGGATCAGCTTTGATGTCACTATCTACGTTCCATCCTCCAAAAAGGCGCAAGTCTTGTCGGCATTCAATGGAAGTGCTACTAGCATGCAGTTCGATTATGCTCCTTCGAGTAAGTAACATGCTGCATCTTCGTTCTCATTTTATCACACAACTAATGAAGCTATTTGATGCCTGTCTTCGAAGAGCTTTCATGGTCCAACACTTTCTGCTTCGCGACTCGAAACGCGAAGATCACCGTCTCGACCCCTCTAACTGTCGATGAGAAAGCCACCTTCTGCTCCACCAACGGTGCTATCTCATTTACCTCCCCTCTCACCTCCTCTTATGTCTCTATTACCACCACCAACTCTGCAGTGACCTTTTCCGCGCCCGTCAACGTTACAACAGACCTCTTCGTCAAGTCGACTAACGGTGCCATCCGCTCACTCGACACGACCGCAGGTCGCACAATCGACATCGCCACCACCAACTCCCGCATCGAAGGTTTATACTCGACCCCCAAAGGGCTGGCTGTTACCACGAATGGAATCCTAATCGGCGAATGGAGGGACATCTCGGAGTCTCTCACGCTGACGACCTCAAACGCGAAGGTCGACGTCAAGATTGGCCTCGCATCCTCTACCTCGAAGAAAGAATCTAGGGTCCCTGTGGCTGTCAAAACGACGAACGGACACTCCAAGGTGTTGTTCACCTGTCAACCAGCGACCGTCGCGGTTGACTTCTCCAGCACCACCAGCAACGACGGGTTGGAGATCACTATGGCACCGAACTTCCTGGGACAGTTTGAGCTGTACACTAGTAACTCTGAAGGCATCTCCACACACCTCGGTGCTGGTGGGGACTTTGAGAGGAGGATTGGCAACGTGTCAGCTTCGAAAGGTAGAGCGGCAGGAAGTGTTGTTAGGGATAGTGGAAAGAAGACGGCGGAAGGCAGTATTGTGGGACACACTTCCAATGGGAAGGTGTTTGTTACTTTGTAGATAGGATGCATTGGATTTTCTTGGCATATGAAATGATTGTATTCGCACGTTTGTGTGACTTAAATCTCGTCTACTCAGTGTTATTTGGGTCGCGCTGATTTGGCCCTATGTCTATGCTTTGGATATCAACAAAGCCGTTTGCTCAATTTGAGGAAGTTTCTGTTACCATTTCATCTGCTTTGGTATCACATAAACCCCAGATCCCGTGAATCCTACACGAAGTCTTTGCTGCGCCTCTTCCCTTCACCAAATTGAAGCCATTTTCAAGGGCAGGAGGGAGTAGCAGATCAGAGTGGTAACCTATCAAGATTCTCTCATTGTTAACCATCACTGTATCCAGTCTACCGTTTAGTTGTAACAGCTGCATGAAATTTCGTGTATTGTGAAAAATAAAATAAAAAATCAAAGTCGTTCAAGACTCTCCTTTCGGATCGTACTCAAAATCTATGTACTCAGGTTCTGACAACGTAATATCAGAGACTGGTAATCACAGAAAGTAATAATAATAGAACAGGATCGGTACTCACCCCACTGCAATTTCTCAACGAACCCTCTCCTCTCCTCCCTGCTGACCTCAGCCCGCGCAACGCCGTCCTCGAAAGCCTGGTCCATAACAGCAAGCGCAACCTCCAAGTTGACTCTCTTCGTATCTTCAAAATCAGGCAGCAAGCTAGCATTGGCGTCCTTGATGGCTGGTGAGAGCTCAGCGAGTCGTGAACAGCCCGCGACGAGCATTGAGTTTGTAATTTTCGTCGCTTTGGACGCGATCGCTCCTAGTCCAATGCCTGGGTAGATGAGGGCATTCTAAAAGAGGTTGAAGTAGTGAATAAGACTGTAATTCTGATAAATGATGGAAAATACAACTCACGTTGCATTCTGCGATGACGTATTCTTTCCCATTGGGACCTTTGACGGGATCGAATGGAGATCCAGTAGCAATGAGAGCTTTCCCATTCGTCCAGTTGTTTGCATCTGGTATGAAAAGTCCAAATCAGTTTCACCAAGTACTAGAAAATTAGGCGGGTCCGTCGCAATTACCTTTCGGCTGGACTTCGTGCAGTCGAGTTGGATTAGAAAGAGGGAAAATGATGGGTCTGTCGACATGTTTCGACATCTCTCGGATGATGGATTCCTGCGTAGAGAAAAAAGTTCCCATGAATGTCGTTCGTCATCAAAACGAGGGTAGTCTCTTACAGTGAAAGCACCAGGTTTGGTACTAGTTCCAATCAGCACATTCGGTTTGACAACTTTTACAACATCTTCTAACTCCTTCATACTCTCGTCTTCCCAGTCATCTCTAGCAAACTCTTTGATCGACTCTCGAACCCCCTCACTCGCAGAAGTAATGAGACCTTCTTTGTCAACCAACCAAAACTTATTATTTGCATCTTGAGTTGAAATGGATGAGGAGGAGAGGAGCATTGCATCTCGCAGCTGACGAGCAATTCCTAATCCTGCTGTACCAGCGCCGAAGATAATGATCTTTTGATCCTGAATCTGAAGTACAGAGTTCAGAAAAAGAAATAAGTTGATGAATTGATAGTGGAAAAAGATAAAAGCGTACCACTTCTTTGGTCACCTGCAGTGCTGACTTCAGAGCTGCCAAAGTGACTGCTCCTGTTCCCTGTATATCATCATTGAAGCAAGTGAAATGGTCGCGGTACTTGTCCAGCAGAACCTGAGCGTTGGTGAGACCTGATAACCAACATATGTCAGTCATGAAACAAAACGGGATGACTTCGTGTTGAGTTCAAAAAAGCTTAGCATGAATGAGCGCTGAGACTTACCAAAGTCCTCAAAATGAAGCAGCGCCTCTGAGACTTCACTTTTAACTAACTCGAAGAAACTATCCAAGAACTTGTAGTACCTCTCCCCTCGAACTCTTTTATGTCTCCATCCAACGTACAATTGGTCATCGAGCAGTTTCTGATTGTTTGTGCCGACGTCGAGGACAATTGAGAGAATCTTGGACGGATCGATCCCAGCGGCAAGTGTGTAAATAACAGCTTTTGCTGTCGAGATTCCTATTCCTCCAGCACCCTGATTAAAAGAGATGTTTAACAAAACCTTTGGTATAATCACAACAAGCTGCGAAGAAGTGGAAAGAGAATTTACCTGATCTCCGATGCCTGCTCAGATCCAACGCGCGATGAGACCATTTTGTTAGAAAGAGAAAGGATGGGTTGATAAATTCAGAATCTACTCACCTAAGATAGCTTCTCCATCACTGACAACCACAAGTTGAATATCCCTCTTGTTCCCGTTCCTATTTGTCAAATGGCTTTTGAAGTCCTCTTCCAACGTATCCTCCTGCGCTATAGAAAGGAAGATACCGCCTTGGCTCCTTCTGAACAAATGAGAGTAGTTTTCTATGGCTTCTGCTTCAGTAGGCGTGTAGATGATGGGGAAAAGCTGCTTCAGATTCGTGGCGATGAGCTTGTAGAATAAGACTGAGTTTTGAGAGTACATTGACCAGAGGAAGCTTATACGAAAGAATGAACTCAAAACATTATCAGTACGAGCCACTGCAACTAGGTTTAGACAAGAGTGAGAGGAACTTCGTGTGGTTCGTGCTCCAGCTGACGTGAGAACGCGAACTGCGGGTTGGGATATCTTGGACTCACTCGTTTCTCTTGATATCAGATTCACAGCTCTTCAGCTGCAAATAAGCTCTATCACACTATAAAAAACAGTCCACCTTGATTAGAAAAATACTAGGTTAATTCTCTCTCAAAGACTGTTCTTCACCTGTTCCTCCAGAGAATTGACAGACACGGGAAGTCTGCTCCTCAGCTCAAACATCTCCCTCTCCTTCTTCGAGAAAGCTGTCCCTTTACTATAAATCCAAAAGGAGATGCAATCTGTTGGAAGGGAAATCACCCAAGTCGCTGCAGCTGCAAGTGCAGGAAATAGAGCCAGCTTACTTGAACCTAGGCTCATCCAAGATGGCATCACGCTTGAGTGCAACCTTTATCACTCTTCCCATCCTCCTCACTATAGAACTTGATCGAAGGCAAAGCAACTAAGGGGCAGGAGATTTCTGATTCCAGTTTATGGAAATGAGATCATCAATCTGTGGCGAGGCGGATGACAAGCCAAAGGAATCTGGATTAGAATCGAACTTAAACTTCATGGAAAGTAAGCATTAATTGATTTCAATGTTTTAGAAGTAAAAACCCTGGAAAATTGGACTTATTTGGGCCACTGCGGCAGAGAGGAAATGAGGCGCGTCCAAAAAGGTGAGTTTGAACCAGCTTAGGCCATCACAAGATCGCTTTACCAATGAAGCTCAATCAAGGAAGAGTCACTAGCCCGTGCTGTCCATTGTCCAAGGGTTCGGTCTACGGCAGTTTTTCCTAGGAAGCTTCACAGGCGGTCGAACAGGTTTTTGTGTTTTCAGGGCCTAGTTGTCCACTCGTCGCGCTGTATTATATGAGAAAAAGTATGAAATGTGTTTGTGCTTATTAAAATACTGCCTACGGACATCCTTTGGTATTCCAAAAAAAAAAAAACCCCCACTCTGCGCACGCTCGTTCTGGGAATATTGCCTGTTGAGCACTTCAGCCAGCTTGTTGAGAATCAACTTGCACCCTCATGCTTCCCCCCTCCAACCAACCCTACCTCTAAAAAGTCAACCTTTGGTCAAAGTAGCGATAGGTGCGTATGTTCTTGAGCATCTTGAAGTAACATTGCAGCTTATTGTTGTTTCAGACAACTTGCGGTAGTGTTTCGAGGCAGATTCGGATGACAACAAAGCAAAGATAGGAAAATATTACAGCGGCAAGCTACACCTAAGTCTGTCCCAAACACAACGTAACTATCACATACGCATTCGCCAAACAGATGATTCCAAACAACAAATACCCCAGCACACTCAACCAGATTGGGCTCTTGAACGACACAACAGCCATATCGTTTTCTTCAGTCTCTTGTGTACGTGCTGGACGCACAAGCATGACGTCGCTGTGGCACAGATAGACCAACGGGAAGATCACGGTGGGAAGGATCAGGGAAAGGATCACTTGAGAGGCAACCAGGAGTGTGTCGATTCCTGAATTGATCGATACAATTGTGAAGCGTTGAGTTAAGTGATCGCAGCAGCTGCATGGCACTGTATTTACTCACCAGGTCGGCCAACACCAGCAGCGATAGCTAAAGATGGAACCATGCTAATTAAACGTGTTGCCATCCTCCTCACGAACGGTGATGTTTTCCAATCAATGAATCCCGACGAAACAACTGTAACAGATTCATAATCTTTCAGTGTTATTCAGCCCAGTCAGAAACCAGAGAAGAACGTACCTTGACCAGCTAAGGTAGCAGTGATACTCGCGCTCTGTGCGCTACACAACAATGCGAGTGCAAAGAGTAAAGCTGGACCCGACCCGACATAGGACATGAGGAGATCGTAAGTCCCGAACAGATCCGCATTGGATGCTGCGTCTGAGTTACCGCGGTAGAAGAACGCTGTGCCGCCAATGACGAGAATACTGTCGGTGGCCGCAAAAGTGAGATTCAATCACTGAGGAAGAAAAGTGAAGACGTACGCTGAGTTAATTGTCACTGCTAGCGTGACAAGCGAGAGAATGATGTCCCAGGTGGCATGTGTGATGTGTGATTTGATAAATTCCAGGCGATTAAAGACGGGTTCTTGGAGCGGAGGTGTTGATTCTTCAACTTCCTGTGTAGGTGTTCCAAGTTGACTTTTACCAGATGGAGAGAGCAGCTGGCTTAAGTTTGCTGAGGAGGAAGAGTTTCCACCGTTTTCAATATCGAGGGTGAGTTCTTCGAGAGTAATGGTGGAATGATCATCTCTGATTGTTGCGTGAGGTTTTGCGGCTGAGTGACGACGGCGGAGTCGACGATCTACAATCACGTCTTGCCAGGCTTTAGGAAATACTTCCATTAGATTTCTTAGAATGAATCAAAGGATCTAGGTGAGATCTAGTCGAAAAGTGGGCATGAAAGTGAGAGAAGAACCGCTTACCGGCCAGGCAACTTCCACAACTTGGTCATTGGCGGTGGTGGTGCTGGAGTAGGAAGCATTTCCAGTCTATCGATTGTTGAGAGTTTCGATCCAATGAATAGTGCGTGAGGCTACAGGGTAACAACTATTTTCAGCATTTCAGCACTTTGAGGGAACGAATTACAGATAGAGCGTACCATTACAGTTGCTCCAATGATTCCGACACTGGTATACAACGCTCCTGGACCAAACACAGTCTTGCTCGGGACATACCCAAGGAAGACCTCTGGCCAGATGGGGTTGACGCGGACGACGAGAATGAAGAAGCAGACAAACACGGCGAGGACCAGACAAACGATGAGAGCTTCAAAGACGCGCATGCCTTTCCGACCCGCTTCATCACGTTGGAAGAAAATGAGAACGATGAGGACGTCGACGGCAGTGATGAGGACGCCGGCCCAGAGAGGGAGGCGAGGGAAGAGGAGATTAAGTGCAATGGCGGAACCTAGGAGTTCTGCCAAGTCAGTAGCTAGACAAAACAGAGTAATACTAAGTAAGTCACTGGTTTTTTCTGTAAACGTGTTATTTTTAGGAAGACGTACCGATGATCGCAATCTCAGCCGCAATGTAGAGAATCCACAAGGACACTCTGAAAAACTTTGTATGCTTGGGACGGTCGTACAGCAATAACCTTGTATGTGCAGCAAGATCAATGCCAGTGACCACTCCGAGCCGCGTAGCCATGACCTGTAGGGTCCGTGGCGCTGTGGATCAGCTTGGCAGGCGCGAAGTAGAGCTGGAGAGAGGAACTCACTTGGACTACAATAGCACCTAGACCAGCCATGAGAATTACGAAGAGAAGCTTGTAGCCATATCCACTGACGTGAGGTAGATACGAAACAGAGAACTCTTGTCGTCAGCAACGCCATTTACGAGAGACGTAAATGTATTTGATGCCGACTCCTCAATTCACAGCCTTGTCAAGTTTTAAAGGACTCACGCTCCACCTTGAATATCCACACTGAAGTTACCCTAGTACGAGACCAAAACGACATGCCAAGTGTCAGCCAAATACCGAGTGCTATTGGCACCTCCTCCCAGGCACAGGACCCTTCCTGGCCACTGCACCCACAACTAGGTTATCATATACATACTGGATCCATGTAAGCCACGCTGGTGATGAAAAAGCAAAAGAGCGTCAAGGTTAGCCTTGGCAAGGAAGGGGCGACCTTTTTGACCAAGAATGTACGTACGAAGCTGCAAGAGCAGCAACAGTGTCAGTTCCAGAAGCAATCGGTACAGCAAAGACTATTCAATGAGGGAGAGACTCACATATCACTCCAGGTCCGATGAACTTCGAGTGCGTCTTGAGGATCCTCCCCACAGTTCTCAGGCCATTCTTGATCGAGTTCAAGCCAGCCATGGCGCCCTCTGGCAGGAGAATGGGTTCTACTTAGCGAACAGCAACCAATGGTGGTGCGAGTATCAGACAGACTGTGGTGTAGCTTGACGACTTTGGTGGTTCGAGGCAAACCTCGTGAGGTGCTCGGCGCTCGAAATACAGTGGCGGCGCAAAGAAATAGAAAATAACTCGAAGGTAGCTTAGTAGCTACAACTACAATCATGAGACGGCGAGGAAAAGTATTCTCATAGATATTCATCGAATTTCTGCTGTTGAAGGACTTTCAGGTAAAAGAAAAATTAGGGAAATGTAACCCAGCAGGGAAGTTTACACTGGCTTTCTTCAAGTTTAAGCAGCAGTATTGCTAGCGGGTGACCGAAAGCTTCAGACTGTGTCTTCTGAGAGTTTGGTAAGGAGTCTTGAGACCAAAAATCACCAGCAAAAACCCACGCGTCTTTCAGACCGCGTTGTAGTCGATGTCTCCCCCGGACGTATATCTGCCTGCAATCCAGCAGCACGAACCGCCTTCCAAGGCATATAAGCGCATATTTTGCTTTTCTTTTCCATTTGCAGTTATACCGTAGGCTGAGCCTTGCAGCTCTCCAGATCGCCAATCATGTCTCCAGCAGAAATCGGAGAAGAAATGGACGAGCTGGACTCCCATGAGCTTACGGAGCAGCAGCAGCAGCAGAGAAGCCGAACCCTCAAGCTACGTAAAATCAAAAGGGAACCAAGGGAAGATGCAGAGCGTGAAGGAGCGGAGGAGAGGGAGGAGTCGGGACGGAGGTCGAAACGCCCTCGAATCGATCCTGATGACGAGCAGGAGGAAGAGAACGAAGATACAGAAACTGGTGATGACGATGATGAGGAAGAAGAAGAAGAAGAAGAAGAAACGTACTTTAACCAAATTTCAGAGGAGAGGTTGAACTTGCTTCAGCAGCGAGGAGCGGATGGGTGAGTCTCATTCTACCGTTCCCTTCCCTCTTTCCCCTTGGTCACTACTAAACAAAAACAAAAACTCTCATAACATGCTTGTCTAATAGGTATCTTCCTGGATCTATCGTCAGGGTTGCCTGTGAGAAGTTCTTGACCTATGACCACACCGAGTTTTCACCAGGGCCTTACCTCAACATGATAATCGTGCAGCCCTTTTCCTTCCTTTCTCTGCCCTTCATAGATTACTAAAAAAATGTGTTTCCTGTTGGTCATGTGATGCAGGGTCCAAATGGTACAGGAAAATCAAGGTCAATCATTGCGCCTCATCTCTAGCGCGTCTTCCTACTGACGTCCTTTCTTTCCTCTATCAGTGTGGTCTGCGCTATAGCACTCGGTCTCGGCTTTAGTCAGAAGGTTCTCGGTCGATCGGGGGATATAACTCAGTTCATCAAACATGGTGCTTCCACCGGCTGGGTTGAGATCGAGGTCAAGAGTCCAAAGGGCGAGAAGAACTTGATAGTCAAGAGAACACTAGTCAAGACAAAAGGTGAAGGTACTTTCACTATCAATGGTGAGTAAATAACAATCTTCTTTTGATATGCGTTGCCTCCTCAGAGGCATGGAACTATCTGAGACTGACGCCTTGCCGTTCTACTTCTTTCTTACGCTCATTGCAGGTAAAAGAGCAACGAGGAACGACGTTAAGGAGAAGATGTCCAGTCTCAATATTCAAGTTAACAACCTCTGGTGCGTCTATCTTGCCCTGGTCCGCTACCAAAACTCACTAGCACTTTCAAACGGGACACTGACTTTCGATTCTTGCGCTTGTAGTTCTTTCCTCCCTCAAGACCGTGTCGCCGAATTTGCAGCCATGTCACCCCAGCTCCTCCTCATTGAGACGCTCAAAGCCATCGGTGATGAGAACATGATCACCTGGAGGGCAGAGCTGGTTCAACACGGCGCCAAGATCCAGGCGATCGAGACTGAGCTCGAGAAGGACAGGGACGAGTGTGAGAAGAAAGAGGGAATGAATCAGACACTTAGGAGAGGGGTGGAGGCATTCCAAGAGAGGGAGAGGTTGAGTAGAGAGGTATCATTATTCCCCTGTTTTCTGCTTACCCCTCCCATGATGGACAATGCTTACTTTTTATTTTTGTTTGTTGAACGGTTACCAATAGATTGCAATTCTAGAAATATGGGTTCCGTTCGCGCAGTATGCAGCTGAAAAGAGCGAATGGGATGCGTTGAGGAAAACGCGGCGAAAGATTGGTCGAGAGCTGAACAGATTAAAGGAGGCCGTGAAGCCGTACAATGAACTCCACACGTACGTGGTTCGACTTCCTCCACCTATTTTTCAGTGATTTGAGGATTCTGACCTGATTGATGGGATATGGTGGACAGCGCAATGAAAAAGAAGATCGACAAGATAGAACAGAAGAGGAGGGCCATTGTTGATGAATCCGCCAAGTTTCAAATGGAACGCGTGAGCATCGCTGCAAAGCTCGAATCATTAGTTCGTTTTCGCTTCACCTCCGTACCCTCCTGCCTCCACTGACTGCGCCGTTGGATTTTGTGTAAGCAGGAAGGTAAAGCTGATACTGCTCGCGACGCCATTGAAGCAGTCAAGGCGGACTACCTGGCTAAAGAGAAAAAGAAGATTGACAGAGAGATAGTGCTTGAGAAGGCTCAGGTGAAGCTCGCTGCTATGCCGGAGCCTGTGGTTGATGCTCAGTTGGATGAAGATCTTGTGGGTTTTTGCCACCTTCTGAATAACTTCTCTTTTCAAACGATCTGAATGGTTCTGTTGCTTGGGCCACGTAGAAAAAGAACAGCTCAGAAATCAGGAATATTGTTCAAATGACCAGCGAAAACCTCTCTAAAGCGAAATCTACGGATGGTCAAATCAAGAACTTCGTCGTTCAGATCAGAGGAAAAGAGGCCGAGTACGCATATTTTCCTCTCTTTCATTTTCCTTTTGTTGAAGCGGGAGATATGCTTACATTTTCGCATTTTGTATGTTCGGCTTTCAAAGCATTGCTAAGCTGAGGGATGCTGAATCGCGTAGACTTGAGAATCTCCGGAATTGGCCTGGTTCCAGAGATCACTACGAAGCCGTTAGTTGGATCAAAAGTAACAGGAATCTGTTCGATTACGAGGTTCATCTACCCCCCTGCTTGAGCGTTGATGTTCTCAGACCAGAATTCGCTGATGCAGTGGAGAGTTTCATGAATGTCACAACTATGCGAGTGAGTTGCCATCAATCTTTTTGGGTGTTTGATCAGTTTCCGACAAATATTGGATTCAAAGACGTTCATTTGCCAGTCTGAAAAAGACTACCAAACGCTCAATCGACATCTTTGCGACTCAGCGAATAACACCTTAGGAAGGCAATTGAGAATTCCTACTGCTTTTGTGGAACCTGGAGACGATTTTGTCCCAACATACCCCACTATATCAGGAGAACGTGTAAGTAAAGGATTTCTACAATTGAAAGTATGCGAGCTAACCACTCAGCTACTCAGATCCGCCAACTTGGCTTTTCTGGTTTCGCTATTGATTTGGTCAGAGCACCAGCGCCAGTATTGCGTTACTTAGAAGAAAACTGTTCCTTCTCAAGAGCTGTCAGTTTTTCAATCAGCTGAAAGTCACCGTTATTGAATCTCATTTTCTTCTCTCGGGTCGTGTATCAGGCTGTTTCTCCATACGGAGCAGGTGATCGTGCTCCGAACGCAGATCAGGCAATCCAAGAAGGTTTGAATTTTTTTGTCGCCGGTCGATTGTCGCAGAGCATTACTACCTCTCGATACGGTGCTAGGAGCAAATCAAGTGCTGCCATTGAAATTCAGAAAGCTAAAAGTTTCGCACTCGGAGGTATGTCGCCCATAGGTATCCTGTGTCCGGATTTGGCTAACTTGCTAGTCCACCCTCGATTTCCAGTTGACACCACAAGAGTCGCTGCCTTCGAAGCTGATCTTGAGCTTCTCGTACAACAACGAGATTCATTCTTACCGAAGCTGGAGGAGTACAAAGAGAGAGAAAGAAAGTTGCATTCCCAACACGAAGCTCTTAGGTTAAAAAAGGTGAGCGGGATTCGGACATGCCCTTGTTTGCTAATTCTACACCTGATGCGTTCGTGTTTGGGCTCTAAGGATGGCTTGACAAAGAAGAAAGAGGAGCAGAAAAACATTTCTTCAGCATATCAGAAGGCTCAAGTAGACCTCAGTAAGTCAATTCACATGACCCTAATACTTATGTTGCGCATACTGACACGTGTGTCCTTATATTTGCAGACAGTGCCAGGAAAGGGCTTGCCCAAGCGATCGAAGCACTCAAAGTTACAGAAGCTGATGCGAAGAGGAAGCATCAAGAGGAATTGAAAAAATATATCATGGCTAGATTGAAGCTTGATAGTGTCCTTCGAGTGAGTCGCCATTGTGGTTGAATGTACCTTTTAAATCATTGTTCGGCCTACACCATTGACCGGTTTTGTCGCTCTAGGACTCTTCTATTCGATCGACAATGCTTTACCAAGAAGGCCTTTACTATGGTCTGGAGCTCTTGCAATTGACTGCTAATCTCAATTCTATAGAGAAGAGGAAACTGGCAGACGAACAGAGCTATGCAGAAAAACAAGAGGAATGGAGTGCCGGTTCGTTATCCCCTTAGCTTTTTGTTCCACTCATCCTCGTTACTTACAGGCCACCACAATCCCTCTTAAAGCTGATAAGAGATTTCAGAAACTCAAGGCCAAAACCGAGAACTTCAAGAATCAGGCACTCTCGTTACTCAGTGAAGCAGGTGCAGAAATCAAGCAAGCGTTCCAAGATGCTCGTGACGCCAGAGAAGCCGCTGGTGAAGTTCCCACCGTGGCCCAGCTTGAAGAACAACATTTCAACTTGAGGGATCAGTATAATGCGGCTCACGGTGGTAATGCCGCAGATGTGGGACGTTATGAAAGGACTAGACTTGAGGTGAGAAGCTGATGCCGCTATCCGTTCAGTATCTCCCGCCGTAAGTCGAGTTCTAACCGAACTCTCAATGGTTTTGTTGTTTTTCTCGCTAGGTGGAAACCCTGAAACAAAAGATCAGGCGTGCACAAGATGAGCTTAACGAGTTAAAGGATTATGTTGAGATGATTCAGGTCAGTCTCAAATACATCGCTCGGCGGTTAAATATGTCCCCCTTCTTTTACTAACTTCTCTTTTGGCTTTTTGTCCAGCAACAATTTGAACCTGCTCTTCTCAAGTTAATCAGTAAAGTCAGCGATAAGTTCGCCATGTCGCTGGCCGGTAAGTGTTTCATCGTTCATTCTTGATGGAGAACGCCAAATTGCTGACATGTTGTCCACTCCAGCCCTTGATGATAACGGCTATGTCGAACTCCACAAAGAAAAGGATTTTGAGAAATGGGCGATCGACATCAAGGTCTCGTTCCGAAAGAGTGACGCTCCTGTCTCGCTGGACGCCAACCGACAGTCTGGAGGTGTGAGTTGACCCATTCTCCTCGGTGACGCGTTCCTCGTGAATATTGCTGAACAACTTGTCTATTTGCTCATAGGAACGATCATTGACTACCATCATGTACTTTATGAGTTTGATTGAGATATCCTCCACTCCCTTCTCCTTGGTTGATGAGTAAGTTCCTTTATCATAGAATTATATGCTGAACAGCTTCTGAATGCCCCTCTTTCTTCTAGAATCAACCAGGGTATGGATCCCAGGGCTGAGAGAGAGGTTCATAACCAGGTGACGTTTTTCCTTGAGTTGTCCTCATTGCTTCACAACAAACTGATATTATTTTCATAGATGGTCAAGGTCACTTGTCAAGAAAATTCGGCTCAGTTCTTTCTTCTTACTCCCAAGCTGCTGACGGATCTTCACTATGATGAGAAGGCAAGGGTGTTGGTCGTATGTAATGGTGATTGGAGTGAGTTTTCATCTTCACTACATATATACAAATATATTTTAGTCCTCCCTCTAGATTCTGCTGACATTTCCTTCATCTTTGCGTCATAGTCCCTGGACGTGAACCTGGTACCACTAAAAAGCAGGCGTACCTCAAATACAGGCTCGACCTCTACAAACAGGTGAGTGTCACTCCCAAATGCAATCATATCTTTCCACGATTGCTCACTTTTACACTCAAACTTGCTCTTTAACCTTCATTAACCTTCAGAACCTAGCTAGGGACATACGTTAGACAGTGGCCTTCGCGAAATGACGCAGCCTCGCTCCTCTCGCTTCAGCTTTCCCGCAATACTTCCCCTCCAGAGTTTCTTTTCCCAATAATCACTGCATTTCACGTTCACTCGCTCTAATGGGTTTCAATTACTGCTTTCAACTGAACCACGCTGTCTATACTTCATCCATCTACTTTGTCCCATTTGCGCGCATGGTTGTTGTATTTGTGTATTTTTGCGCTTAATACCTTTCCATCACTTATTCCACGTTGGCGGGCACAAGTAGACCTCCCTTCTAGACTTGACGTGCTGTGAAAACATATGTACCTCCTGACCTCATAATATTGAGCCGCAGTCCATTTAAAGAGATCCTTCATCGAAATTCGCTAGCGAACCGTATGCGAATGGAGAAAAGCCCGTTGCAATGCCTTCTCTTTGCCCCCAGCGCCCAAAAACAGCAACCAACACAATTGGAACAACTTGAACTGAAGGAATATAGAAGAGTCCTATTTAAAAAAATCCCATTAATAACATTCAAACCTGAAGAACTTTCGAAATATCAGCGAGGTCGACATGGACGACGTGGGCAGCTCGTCCGTTCGAGTCTCAGCTAAAGCAAAGGGCAAAAGGAGGGCAACTGAAGATGAAGATAGTTCAGAGGAGAGCGTTAATGCTACCAGACATCAGATTAAGAGGAGAAAGCAGGTTAGCAAGCTTTTTTTCGCTGTGAAATCCATAAAACGTTGTTTACGCAATTCCCTCTTCTTTAGTATGTCGCATGTGATACGTAGGTATTCTTCAGCTACTGTATCACGTTAAATGCTTACATCTTGTTTTCACTCGCAGTTGTCGAATAAGGAGAGTCAAATGTAATTGAATACCATTGCCGCCTCCTCGATCCTCTTACCCCTTTGTTGTTCTGCGTTAACAAAGTATATTTTTTCTTTTGGTTTCGCTAGGTGATTTGATGGACCTTCCTGAAGAGAAGAGGAAGCATGGTTGTGGGAAATGTCGAGCCAGAGGTGAGCACAGGGTATACCCCAGCTGTATGTCAGGTTCTTTCCGCCCTAAACGACTGACACATCGTTTATTGGTACCTTCAGGTGATGTCTGGTATGTTAAAGTAGCCATCTTGCGATATGTTACTCTGTGCTGATCCAAGTCTCGCCCCTTCTTTGCTCTTCTTCCAGTACGACTGAAACAATCAACCGTCGCAATAGCGGCATAACTCGTAAGAACAGCACCTCTGCTCAAAAAAAGCCTACAAAACAGGCCCAGCGTCCCAGAAATGAATCAGTAACATCAATCGGGACTTCGTCTGGTACCTCCTCTGGCACCTCACCGGAAACCTCAAGTGCGGAAGGCGCGCGAGGTCTCCCCGCATCGGCCTATTCTCCCGCGATCCCGAACTCTAATTCACCAGCATCAAGCATCAACAGGAGAACTGTAGCATTGGCTTTAGGTAAAGACCTCATAAGGGCATTTCTTGATCTCGGTGAGGATAATGTCGTTGTCCCTGCTGCACAAAGAGAAGATCGCTCACATATTTGCGTTTTTGTGGTGGAATCGGAACGTTCAGGTCATTTCCAACGCAATATACTCTCCAACTCGACTTTCCTCTCTCTCAGTGAAAGCATCGATCAATCTCTTCAGAACATTAGCTATATGGATACACCCGACCAAAGCGGATCCCAAACCCATCACTCATCAAGCCTTGGTGCGGCAGTAGCAGCTGTCGGCGCTCGATACTCTTCTTCGCCACTTCTTTTGCCATCCAACGTCCCTCAACACCTCTGTGGCATCTTCCGTGAATCTGCATGTAACACCCTCCTCGAGAGGGCGCTCAAGATCTTGGACGAAGCTGGAACTCTTCGAATCCCAACTCTGGAAGGTATTCAGGCTATCAAGTTGGTAGTCACTTGTCTGAAATGGAGAAGTAGGGTAGCCGGAGAATCCACGAATCCCCAAAGTAACGGCTCCGTTGTAAGCTTCCGTTTCGCCGACAAGCAGACAAAAGCTCTTATTGACGCTGTTCTCTCATTTTGCAGGCCGACCTACGACAGATTTCGCTCTTGGAGACGATAGCAAATCACCAGCTTCTACTGCTCCAGCCGCTTCAAGAAAAGAAGAAGTATACAAGTTCAGATTTTCAATCTCACAGCAAATGGGCAAGACCTGATGCTTCACCGGAACAAGGTGCCATACAAAGGACACTATGGTCAAACTACCTCCATGATACGATGTCATGTTTCAAACATCAGTATACTCCACATTCTGGGACAAGGTGAAGCTTTCTCTAACTATTCTATCTCGAAAGTGACGCTGAAGCAATCTTTGATATTCAAATCAGTCTCGCAGCAGATCTCAAAGAGTCCTTTCCCAAACTCCCAGCAGTCAACTCTCCAATCACAGTTACTCCGTCATCTCCTGTTAACCTCTTACTCGGTCTCTCTGTCGTCGGTTTCCTCGACGAATTGACGACAAACTTGGAAGACACGTTCTTGGCTTCAAACCATCCACCTAAAGCGCAGTACGCTGCTGTACTTCAGACGGCGGTAGAGAATACCTGGATTGAGATTCAAAAGGTGTTAGATTGGTCTAGAGTCGTCCACGAGAAAGCTGCCGAAGGTGTACGTTGTTGTACTAGCCGTTATGGATCCAACCAAACCAACCGTCCTTCTTTTCTTTCTTCTGAACCAGAAAAATCCCAACGACAAACCCAACCTCTGGAGAACTTGCTGGGGGTTCTTAATGAACTACATGTCTGGGCTCTGCCATCTCAGGATTCTCAAAATTGTTGATACCTACGCTCCGCTTTGGCAGCAACTTGGTGCGCTCCAGGTGAAGAGCTATCGGATGGCGCTATGGGGCTGTAGGCAGTGTAGTATTGAGTGCGGAAAGATCTTGAACATGAATATATTTATTGGAGGAGCTTTGTTTATGTGAGTGCTTTCCTTCATTTGGAGTCCAATCTTGTTTGTGCTGATTGTATTGCCCTGTATAAAGGCTGAATCTCGATGCTGTTGCCGAGTTCTTGGCTAATAGTCCGGTGGATACTAGCGCTGGTTGGAACATGGAAACCAAAGCCAGAGAAGTTGGTTTCATTAGCGCCGCCTTGCTGGAGCTTGGTTACGCTTTCGACACCGTATCAAGCCTGAAGAAAATAGACTTAGTAGGTCATGTATTTATAATGAATATCCACTGCATGTTCCTAATGATTTTTGTTTTTATTTCTCACAGGTTCTACAACGTACGGCTCCTACTGACCATTTCAACGAATCTTTATCACACTATCAACAAACGAACGGCTCAACAGCAGCAGCAGTACCATCAGTTCAGCACCAGTTTGGCTCTGTTGTACCTATGGGGGGACAACTTCAAACCGCAGGGCAGTTTGGTGAATTCATGTTCGCGAACGCGTCCAGCAGCGATCCCAGTCTTTCTCCTTCTGATCTCACATTCTTCTTTGAGGGATCGACGTCGGCTGCGTGAAAATTGTACATGATTGTTTCAAACGTTTTGTTCTGCTCTTGCTCTTATGATCCCTCTGTATTCAGCTTGCATCTTCTTCGTCTAACCTTCACATGATGTTATAATCAATACGATTCATTTTCTCGAGAAAATATCTTGTTGTTGCATATCCAGATTTGAAATTCATCGATATTGGAAACAGCTGCTAGGCGCATGGCAAGCCGGCTGAAGAGAGTTGTCATTGCAGGGTTTTTGGACAGACAAGCGACTTTCTTGCCTCAACCTGCCATCCCTCAACTGCCTTGAGAAATTTCCGGATTTTACATATCCTGGCACTTCACCTGCAGCTTCTCTTCTGAGAGCTCGGACGCCATCCCCATCCCCTTCCACTTCGTCAGTGATCGATCCTCATCTGCAGGAGATCACAATGGAGCCATCATTGATATCTCATCCCCGGAACACTACTTCGCATGAAGACGGGCAGTCCCACAGCGAGATCATCGTCGCTAAGATGAAGACGCAACGATGCTGCTTGAAGTTGATCTGTCGTTGTGGTAGGAGCTGAGAGCTTGCAAGGAGTAAAAATTGCGGTTACAGATGTGGAGTCTAAATTATTGGAGTAAATAGATGAGACTCTGGGAGTTGTGTATTGTGTGTTATATCAAGCTGCTGCTGATTCTTTTGGACCCGTGAGGAACTTATCACCCCTCGCAAGCGCCCCTTTGGCCAGTCCTTCTAGTTAGACAGTCAGAGTGAGAGGAAACAAATAAAATATCATATTGTCACATGGAATTCAGGTCAACGGACTAATCAGCGAGAAAAATCAGTCGGCGAGAGGGACCGAAGGAAGTCAGTCGACATAGGAACCGGATTTTCCCCACTTTGTCCTTTCTCCCTCCCAACCATCATAGTCCAAGGTCATTACAATTGAAATGGGTGTAGGAATCCTGACAGGTAAATGAACTGCTACCAGATCAGCCACTGTAAGTAAACACAGTCAGGCAGTTCCAACCTCATCAGACTCCACTCGGTTTTAATCGCTGACGTTAATTCGCTTGCCCTTTCTGGCAGGTCTCACCGGGCTCATCAATCAAATCTTCTGCATCTACCCCACAGAATGTCCGTCTTGATACGTGAGTGTTACTCAACCCCAACTTGCACCGAAGTACTCCTAGTGCTGACCGGAAATGCTTGGCGTGCTGTTTATTTTATATTTCCTTGCCCAGCAATTGAGTTTTTTTTTGGCACCATCTCATTTAGGTCCGGATTCCGAATGGAAACCCAGGTACATTGTCCTCCAATGCACCGGGTTGATTCGTCAAGTCAGTTTAATCAAGCACCCTTTGTTAGATCGCTATCGAATGTTTACTGTTTTCTCCTGGACAGCTATTCTCTTTTTATCTAGAAGCACTGAAGAAAGGAATCCTTAGAGAATATGCTGTTAAAAGTTTTTGAGAGTTGACAGCTTGCAGCGGCTTTGCCCCAGCATTATCCGCCACTCGACAGAATTTCTATGAGGTCTTGGCCCAGAGCGGCTCCATGTGGGAGACGGGCTCATTAGCTAGCGAGCTGGGTCGATTGCCGCTGTTCTCCAGATATCTCCAGCGTCGATCGACTGGGGTTGCAAAATGTGGTCACGGGGACAGGCCTGACAAAAAGCCTTTGTTCAGCGGCATATAAAAAGAGAGCTGAACTTCTTCTCTCTGGTTCTACCTTCTCCCTATATCTTCTTCCCCTCCTTTGACAGGTTTCTCGAAGTCCCTTATCGAATAAACAAACGTGAAACGATGGCTACCATCTTCGAGAAGGCGGAGGATCACCATGTTGAACACCCAAAGTTTGAAACTAACCTTGCTCCAACCGTCACCCAAGACACCGAGCATGGCACCTACCAGAAGAGTCTCATTGGTGAGGAGCACCGACGAGGGCTCGCAGCAGCCGAACGAAAGCTCTTGCTTAAGTATGGTCAGTTGTTTATAATTTGCAAACCGGCATCTGAGTATTTCACCGTCGCCGTGTGGCTGACACCCTCCAACCATATCTCTCTTTGCTCTTCAGATCTTGTTCTTATTCCATTTGCGGTCTGCCTTTATCTGTGTAAGTCCCCTGCCGTCGTTCGCTGACAGAGATGGTTTTCTGCCATCTGAGATCCACGGTCTGAACCCTTTCTAACTCGGTAACACAATCGTTCCAGCTGCCTACTTGGACAGAGGAAACTTGGGGAATGTAAGTGTAGTGTCTTAGTGATCTGGAGAGGCTGCACTTAGCGACTTCTATCTGTTGACAGGCGCGACTGCAAGGACTCCAAGCCACCGTACTGGGAGGCTCTGACAACAACTATTCTCTCGCGTTGGTTTTCTTTCTTCTTACGCTCTGCACGGACACAATCGACTGACTTTCTGACCTTGTTTAACACCCATTTAATTGACCAAAACTCACTGACTGCATTCTCCTCCCTACCTGAACACCTGTCTGATATTCTGAAATCTCAGTCTCTCATGTTTCTTCATAACTTACATTGTTCTGTAAGTTTTAGAGCTCTTTGAAACTGGATTTGCGTAACAAAAATGACAAAATTTGACATTTCCCCGTCGGTTCCCTCTCTGCTAGATCCATCCCCGGTACACTTCTCGCCAAACAAATCGACCCCTCAACAAGTATCTCAATTGGGGCACTAATTTGGTCCATTGCAGCTACAAGTCAGGCTGCAACCTTCAACCCTGCCGGTCTCTACGTTTGTCGACTTTTCGTTGGTGTTGGGGAAGCGATGTTCGGTCAAGGTAAGCATCTTTGCATTAAGGGCACCTTCAGTACACTATTTAACAGTATGTTATTGCCTGCAGCCATTGCACTCTATTTTACCTACTGGTACAAGAAGGCTGAGATTGCGAAGAGAGTCGGACTTTTCATCTCTGCCGGTTCCCTTGCTGGAGCTTTCGGTGGCCTGATTTCTTTCGGGGTCTCCTCTATCACCCATCCCAAGATATCTCAATGGAGAAGTAAGTATTTCTTCTCCTTTTGTACCTGCTGCTGCTTATTTTGGCTGTTCTTATGCATTTGTTGTGTTCTTGCACAGTCCTCTTCTTGATCGAAGGTTGCCCATCTGTGTTCCTTGCTATCATGGTTTTCTTCTTCCTTCCATCTAGGTAAGATCTCTCTACTCAGTTTCTGTCGTAAAACTTATTTTAACCACCTGTAAAATTACAGACCTCAGACTTCCAAGTTCTTAAACGAAGATGAAAGGCTTCTCGCAGTCACCAGATTGAACGAGGACTCCCTCAACGAGTCTTCTTTGGGAATAGACTGGTCTGGAGTCAAGAGAGCTTTCTTGGATTGGAAGGTGAGTGGGGATATTCCTCGCAAGTTGTCGTGATCTCGCTACCTACTGACTTGACATTGTTTCGATCGGGTTCTATTTGTGCTTCTAGACCTATGTGGTTTCCATCATGTACAGTTGCATGAATCTTGGGCTTGGATCGGTTGGTGGATTCCTTCCGACCATTATCAAAGGTATAGCTATTTTGCAGCGGGTGGAAGACCATCGAGTTCCACGTGCAAATAGACTGACCTTTCTACTATGTTTTAAGGGTTGGGATATAGCAATGCAAAGGCACAACTATTTACTGTTCCTCCTTACGCATGTGCGCTTGCGTATATGTTGATTGTCTGCTCGATTTCGGATCGTTTTAAGTCAAGAGGGTTCCCTGTCGCCAGCGTTTTCTGCGTCGGTGAGTTAATAGCGATTTTAATGCCCCTTATTCATCCCAATCAGTTCTGAAACAAAAAAATATAATAAAACTTACTTTTCAGGTATTGTCGGGTGGGCCATTCTCCTTGGTGTCAGCCCAATCAAAGCCTCTGAGGGCGCTTTGAGAGCTCGTTACTTCGCCTGCTGCTGTGTGGTTACAGGTAAGAGCTTCAGTTCAATTTTTAATCAAATTTGGGATTATTTGGTCTTCTGGAGAAGGACAATCCGAAGACAGATCCGCAATTCAGCTAAACTCTTTAATCCACACACTTGCTGTTTTGCTTTGATCCGCCATTGACTTACATTGCTTTTCTTCACCCCCAATGACTCTCGTCTTCTTTCAGCTGGATATTCCGCAATCCCGCTTATCATAAGTTGGCAGAGCAACAACACTGGAAGTCAGTCTCAAAGAGCTGTCAGTTTAGGCATGCTCAACACTGTCGTGAGTCGCGCTGTTGGCATCTCGTGCTAACGTTTACTAACAAGATTTCTTCTCGATAAAAGGGTCAATGTCTCTCGGTCCTTGCTTCCTACTCTTTCCCTACCCGTGAAGGACCAAAGTTTGTCAAGGGCATCACTCTCAACATCGCCTTCCAAGCATTGGGCTTGGTTATCGCTTTGGGTATGATCGCATTCTACCACGTCGAGAACCGTCGCAGGGACAGGAAAGAAGGTGGTAGACCAGCTCCAGACCAGGTCTTGAACGTCATCGAAGAGCATGACTTGTCAGTCGGATTCAGATATACCCCTTAAAAATCTCTGAAGCGCTCTTTACTCTGATTTATTTCGGTCTCTCGTTTCCTTATGTAAACACGCTGTGATCAATTCATTTCACTTCTACCTGCCTGGTGAAAGCAAGTGGCCGGTCAAAGACACGAAGGCTCCCAACCGGGCGACAAAACGCAAAACAGCACTCGGGCAAAGTTACTCGTCCTCTCAAATCGACAAGTTATATTTCTCTGTGACTACAAACAGAACCTAGGTTCCCTTTTTTGAAGTTCTAAGAGTCTCGAATTTTTTAGAGATTTTTCCTGTCTTGCGACCTCACTTTTTTCTTGAGTGGAGCGTGAGCGAACTGCAACTGCTGCGAACGACATTTTTGAAGCAGTCCTTAACCCCTTAGACAGCCTCAAGGCAGCTTTTTGACAAGAAAGGACTTACAGTTGGAACAGGTTAGTTCAGATCGCCTTGAAGCAGGACTAAGTGCTCAAGCGACCATTTCTTTGCGGAGTAGTAGTAGTTAGGACTTCAAAATGTCAACGACGGCTCAGAAGATCAAGGGTAAGCTCGACGATTCTTCTTTATACCTTGTTCCTTTTACTAATGGTTTTCTTGTTGGCTAATTTGTGAATGTAGAGGTCGAGGAGGGTGAGTTGCGTCCAAGACATTCCCACTCGCTCTCGCAGAAAATTCGCTAATTGTCCTCGTGCCTCTCTGATACTGCACGTAGAGATGGGACGTACTCAGAAGAATAAAGCAACATCATATCACTTGGGTCAACTGAAAGCAAAGCTGGCGAAACTGAAGAGAGAGCTGATAGCGTGAGTTCCTTCAATTCCTTCGTTTGACTTGTCAACATGCAGCTTCGGGTTATTGATATGAAATGCGCCTCATTCACAGTCCACCAGCTGGTTCAGGTGGAGGAGGTCCTGGAATGGGTTTTGATGTTGCACGAACAGGTGTTGCTTCTGTTGGATTCATTGGCTTTCCGTCGGTCGGAAAGTCCACCCTCATGTCTGGCCTGACGGGAACGACATCTGAAGTGGCAGCGTATGAATTCACAACACTGACAACGGTTCCAGGTACCTTGACCTGTCATGGTGCTCGAATTCAAGTTCTAGATTTGCGTGAGTTCAGATGGTCGAATTTTAACGTAGGTTACATTAGCAGCTGACATCGTCAATCTCTCTTTTGTAAATGTAGCTGGTATTATTGAGGGTGCTAAAGACGGTAAAGGTAGAGGTCGTCAAGTTATTGCTGTGGCTCGAACGTGCAACGTACGATCTTGGGTTTCTTCTTCTTTGAACTTCACAACACGGCGCTTACTATCCCTTCATTTTATCAGCTTATCTTCATTGTGCTGGACGTTATGAAGCCACTTGGTGATCTCAAGATAATTCAAAATGAGTTGGAAGGTTTCGGTATCCGACTGAACAAAAAACGTGAGTTCATGCTCTTTGTTGTGGGTTTGTTAAAGCAGCTCACAACACTGATTATTCCTTGCTGTATTATTAGCGCCAAATATCACTGTCAAGAAGAAGGATAAGGGTGGAGTGAGCATTTTTCATTTCGAACCTTCTGTAGTTCGCTTTTTGACTGGGTTCCCTCTCCGCTTCTAGATCTCTCTTACCAACACCGTCCCACTTACCCACATCTCATCTGAAGAGATTAAAGCAGTACTATCCGAATACAGAATCACCTCCGCCGATGTTGCTATCCGACAAGCTGAAGTCACCACCGACGACCTAATAGATGTCATTGAAGGTAACAGAGTCTACATGCCTGCTCTGTACGTCTTAAACAAGATAGATGCAATTTCTATTGAGGAGTTAGATCTTTTATACAAGATTCCGATGAGTGTGCCGATTAGTTCGAAGATGTGGCTGAACATTGATGAGCTGATTGAGGTGAGTTACTCTGTCTTCCCTCGTCTTGGCGTTCCTTTTCGACTATCAGCTCTGACTGGCCTCTCATGTCTCTTCTAGTCGATGTGGACTGCTCTTGATCTGGTCAGGGTGTACACGAAGCCTAAGGGCAAGATGCCAGATTACACTCAGCCGGTTGTCCTGAAGAGAAGCAAGTGTACTGTCGAAGATTTCTGTAACTCCATTCACAGTACGTCTCTGTTTCATTTTTTTTTTTTTTTTTTTTATTGATGTCTGTAATGGGCGAGCCAACGGGAAAACGCTGACCACCTTCTAAATTTACCTGCATTTGCAGAGGAAATCGCGAAAAACTTCAAATCAGCGCTGGTAATTGGAGTGAGCCAAACTCTCACACATCTCTTGATTCGAGTGAGAGACTAACTAGGGTATTTTTCTTTCATTCCCTTATAGACTTCTGCAAAGCACAGTCGTGGACAGAAGGTCGGACTAGATCACGTACTGGAGGATGAAGAGTGAGTGCTCAAGCTCTGCTTCCTATCTAGATGAAATCTGACTTTAAGTGTTGCGTTGTTAGTGTCATTACCATCTACAAGAAGTAAACAAGCCGTTGTTCTCATGGTGTCATCTGGTTTCAGTCTGAACTAGCGATAGCGCTCTCTTGGTATCAAGCTGGCAAATTAGTTCACGATCTTCTTACCAAGAAAGATATACTGCATTGAGCTGCTTGTTGCTTGTGTATCTCATTTACTTGTGCAACATCGAAAGAGGAGCGGCGCACGCCACGACTCCGCATGTGAAAGAGCGTCAGTACCGGTAAACCTTTTCTTTTTTTCCTCGAACAAACACCATCCTGAACAAACACCCCTCACCGCTCTAACAATAACAAAGCTACTTGATACGTCTAACCACCTCAGAATCTGTCAGGATGGCTTCACGAGTTCAGTACCCCGCACTTCTGCTCTTGAGAGGGGCTTCGTCTAAAGCTGTTCGACCGGCAGCAGCTCGTTCTTTCTTCTCCACATCAATCAGATCCAACTCTAGTACAACTATAGCTTCTTTGCATACCTATACTGAGGAGGAGGAGATGCTTCGTGAATCTGGTAAGGAAAAACTGAGCTGTTGCTGTTACTGCAGTCCTGTTCGACTAGCTGACGACTTAAGCTTTCTTACAGTGAAACGATTTGCTGAGGACGTCGTCGCTCCCAGAGTTCGTGAAATGGATGAGAACGAGAAGATGGATCCAGCAATCATAAAAGGTCTCTTTGAACAAGGGGTGAGAAAGACGCGTTCCCCACCTTTTTCCAGGTCGAAATCCGAAAGCTCACGAAATTTTGTTCGATCTTCTAAAGCTAATGGGTATTGAAACCAAGGCAGATTATGGTGGAGCAGAGTGCTCGTTCACTTCAGCAATTATCGTAATTGAAGGTAAATTTGGCATCGTTTTGGTATAACCTCCCGCAGGGCTAGCTAACATACACCTAACCCTTCATCATTCTGGTCAACTCTCAACCATCAAGGTCAGTTATTTTCCCCTTTTTGAGTTCTTCATGTATTCTGGTAGGTCACTCACCGTGTTGATGCTTTTAGAGTTGGCGAAGGTTGACCCTTCCGTCTCAGTCTTGGTGAGGGCCAACGGATTGTTTCCCTGATTTTATCAGCTCTAATTATGTCTTGTTTGATGTTAGTGTGATGTTCACAACACTCTTGTCAACACTATCTTCAACAAGTACGCTAACGACGACGTCAAAGAGCGCTACCTTCCACTTTTGTCCGAGAACAAACTTGGGTGCTTTGCTCTCAGTGAGCCCGTCAGCGGCAGTGATGCTTTTGCTCTAAAGACAACTGCTAAGAAGCAAGGAGACGATTGGGTTATTAATGGTTCTAAGATGTGAGTGCCAGTTTGATACCGGCACGACAGCTGCCAGTGTGTTCTGACCGATGGTTCTTTCAGGTGGATCACAAATTCTGCAGAAGCAGAGATCTTCTTAGTTTTTGCAACAGTCGATCCTTCGCTCGGATACAAAGGCATAACCTGCTTCGTTGGTGAGCACCTCTCCTCCCGCGTCGTTCTAGCGCGCCCCTTGGCTGACCATCCCATTTGGTCTTGTAGTCGACAAAGAGATGGGCGTTCAGATTGCCAAAAAGGAACAAAAACTAGGAATTAGAGCTTCAAGCACCTGCACTCTTGACTTTGATGACGTAATCGTGCCTGGTAAGAATGTCGTCGGTGAGGTTGGAAAGGGCTACAAGGTACACATTCACTTCTTCTATTTGCGACTCCTTCTGGTGTAGCTTTAGATATATTTGGGGCTGACTCTGAATCTTTTGTGTTTTAGATTGCCATCGAGATCTTGAATGAAGGCAGGATTGGAATAGTAAATTCTACCACGTCAAAGATTTCAGCGCAGTCGTCATTCTGACAACTTGACAATCTTCTCCTTAATCAGGCTGGACAGATGGTTGGTTTGGCTCAAGGGGCTTTTGACAAAGCTGTTCCATATACATTCCAGCGTAAGTTTGATCGCTTCATGGTATCAAATTGTCACTATTGACCTTGCGCCGTTTGCCATTTCGACAACAGGTAAACAATTTGGACAGTCAGTCGGTGATTTCCAGAGCATGAGACATCAATTCGCCCAAGTACAGGTTGAGATTGAAGCTGCTCGACTGATGACCTACAATGCTGCTCGACTGAAGGAGGAGGGAAAGGTACGGTTGTCGACTTCCTTGCTCAGTGCGATCAATACTAGCAACTGATGAATTTTTTATGTCTCAGAACTTTACTATGGAAGCTGCCATGGCTAAATACTTTGCGTCTGTCGTTGCGCAGAAGGCAGCGGGCTCAGCGATTGAATGGTGTGGTGGATTAGGCTTCACTCGGCATGTCTCCACCTGTTCTCCGTGTTCTCTATTATGTCTCTTTCTAACTTCACAGTTCCCAATTCTGCAGAGAAACTGGTATCGAGAAATACTGGAGAGATTCCAAAATTGTGAGTCGGATAGTCATCGACGTAACTTTTTCTTTGTACCTTTTTGCTTTTATTGATACGTCACTTTGTTCTTGTTGCGTTCGTTCCCTCCACTCAGGGTGCTATCTATGAAGGCACTTCAAATATCCAACTCGAAACCATCGCCAAATTTATCAAGAAGAAATACGAATAAACTTTCAAACGTATAATTATTATGGCATCTGATGCACTTTCGAAGACCCGTCTGTATCTCTGTACTTCTGCTACATGTACAAATTTCACTTAGCCCATGTCATGGTATCTATGTATTCTTGCTCGCCGCATCCCCCGTTACAGCGAGAGCGAGTGAGTGGAGGGGGAAGAGGAGGGGAAACTCTGACGTGTGTGGATGGTTCCGGTTATAGCCTGCTCGTTCGCGATTCAATTGGTGCCGCGGGTGCCCTCCCATGCCCTCCCACTTTGCGCTCGTTTTCCTGAGCTGTAGGACGCACCGATAATAGATGAAGCTGCAATCTGTGTCCCTCTCTTCGATTGCTAAGTTTATGTTGACAATAGTCGCCCTTTACTCGACTGCACAGTGTTCCGCGTCTAGTACGCTGACGGCAAATGTGTGGAGGTGACTTTTCACCTCCTTCCTTGGCCTCGTCACCATGCTCCACCCGCGACTTATAAATTCATCGAGAAGGATATTCAGTTCTTCTCTTCCAACCGTCACCACCCAAAATTCAACTCAAACAAAGCAAAAGTAAACACCATCAACATGACGACCGACTACAAATTCGAAGGGTGAGTGCCATGATCTCGTCCCCCTTGAGGATATCAATAGCTACTGATCGTAGCTGTTCTCTCATTATAGATGGGGTGCATTTGACAAAAACAGCGTCAAGGTTAGTGGGATACCTAGGACTGGCAACTTGAGGCTCAGGCTAGTGGCCCTCGTGCTAACCAAGTTTGCTTGGAACAGGGGGAGCTCAAGTTCTTCCAATACGATCCTCCAACCTGGGGAGAGGATATGGTTGATAGTAAGTTGAAACAAAACAACCTGAGGCTCCTTCTTTGTTCTATTTTGACCTCTGTCCGTCTACCTCCAGTCAAGATCCTCTACTGTGGTATCTGCGCCTCAGACTTGCATACCATCTCGGCTGGCTGGAACCCTGCTCAAGAGTACCCACAAGGTCAGATGCTGTATGTTTTTGGAGAGGTTTTGGAGTTGATACTAACATATTCTGTTGCCTCTATTGTATTCTCCAGTCGTCGGCCATGAAATCGTCGGCCAAGTCGTTAAAGTTGGATCAGGGGTCACTCACGTCAAGGTTGGAGACATTGCTGGCGTTGGTGCCCAGTGCGACTCTTGTCTGGAGTGCAGGTACTGTAAAGATGATCACGAAACCGTTTGCGATAAAGGTAAGTCCTTCTTCCTTCTTCTTCCTTTCTCTTTTTTATCACCAGCTTACTTTTCTTGCGTCTAATGCTGAACAATAACACTTTCTGTCCATCAAAAGGCCAGGTTGGCACTTACTCGGGCAAGTTCTACAGAGGAGAACGAACTGGCGATAAGTCATACGGTGGATACGCAAACTACAACCGTTCTCCCGGTATGTTCATTTCAAGCTCTCAGCTTTGGAGCCTAAATCTTACTGAGGCTTTGCTTCTCAAGGCCACTTCGTGTTCAAAATCCCAGATGGCCTCGACCCAGCTCTCGCTGCTCCAATGCTTTGTGGTGGAGCCACTCTCTACACTCCTCTGAAGCAGTACGGTGCTGGTAAATCTGCCAAAGATGTAGGCATCATTGGTATCGGTGGTCTCGGTCACTTCGGTTTGCTCTTCGCAAAAGCCATGGGAGCCAACGTTACCGCCATCTCTCACTCTGAGTCCAAGAAGGGTGACGCTGAGAAGATGGGAGCTACCAATTTCATCGCTACTCACGGCTCCACTAATTTTGCGTCCGGCCACGAGAGATCATTGGATTTGATTGTGTCGACTACCAGTGAGTCGTCTTTCTTCTATTTCAATGCCGCTTTCCTGCTCTGACATCATTTCTAATTTCAGACGACTCCCAGATGCCCATCTCTGAGTACCTCAAGCTCTTGAGACCAGGTGGACACTTGGTTCTCGTCGGTGCACCTGAAGAAGATCTCCCACGGTTCTCAGCCTTCCAGTTGATCATGTCCAATGTCCACATCACTGGTTCACCAATTGGTACTCCAAAGGTCATTAGAGAAATGCTCGATCTGGCTTCTACTCAGAAGATTCACCCCTGGATCAAGAAGTACAAGCTCGCTGACGTCAACCAAGCTGTAAGTGTTCACCTCCACTCATTGGTATAGATGCTCACAGACTGATTTTCTCTCCTTTTTTGTTCGTTTTAGGTCGTTGACATGCATGCGAGTAAAGCTAGATACCGTTTCGTCCTCGCCAACACTGACAATGGAGCAAGCATGGAGTAAACACTTCATACAATAAGCAGTGCACCCTCGTCAGCAACACGTCAGAGTATAATAGACAAATTTCGGGGATTCTCGTGTGATGAATGTATATATGCAATACACAAGTTTGGTTTCGAGAAGCAAGCATAACTTGCAAAGTGCAAAATCCACCTCAAGAAGAAGTCGCAACTTCTACTGTTCTCAATTCCCTCTTACTCACACAAATGGATTGCTTTCCACCATTCTCGACTTCATTGCCAAGGACCATCTGCTCCACAGGATATCTTTTTCTGCGAAAACCTTATTGACACCTGGTTAGGGATGAATCATTATTTCCTTTCAACGAGAATTAGAACCCGTGAACACCATTCATGAAATACTGATACATATACCAATACAGGTTTACAGCTCAAGCCGAAAAGAAAAACATTTTAATAGACATACACAAACTGATGAGTACAATCGAAACCAGGTCAGTCGACGATTCTCAAGACAGAAAGGAGGATAATACGGTTAGAAAGACTAACCTCATCATTCTGACCATCGGACATATCCTTCAGACCATTGGCACCGAGTTCAACGCCCTTCTTGGCAGCGATATCCTCCACGTCTCCTTCGCCGTTGTCTTCATGACGTTCGACATGTTGTCGTTCGTCTTTCATTGCACTAACGTACTTGGTTTCCATGGAGCGATCGTGGATCTTAGCAGGCTTTCCGTTCTTCACTCTCTGGCGTTCCTTCATCTTGTTGAGGATGAAGAGGTTGAGAACTTGAAGGAGGATGGCGGCGACACACGCAATGAAGATACCAAGGACGGCCAAACAACCAGGCTTATACCCCGGTGCATCAGAGGACTTGAACAGTAATGGACCAACAATGTTTCTTTGTAAAACAGATGGATTGAAATCAGTCTGCAAGTGGTAGAACTAGCTCGTTTTGATTTACTCACCCTGCAGTAGATCCACACTGGTACAATGAGATAGTAACTGACTTTTTAGTTTGGCCACCCTGAAAGATGACAAACTATATCAGCGTTGATCGTGGCATCTGGTGCGAGATGAGGGACTCACAGTACAAGAGTTGATCCACGAAACGAGGAGTGGGTTTCCAACATAACTAAGGAAAGCAATGATGGAGGTCAGCCCACGGCAAGAAATAATAGGTCGCATGAAATCTTTCTCACAGGAATGCAAGGAGGTACTGTGGGGTTGTGATAAAGGGAAGTCAGTGACTGGAAGTTACGCCATAAACGGAGATGCGATGAGGACTCACGTATGCGGCAAGCAATGGCTTGGTATATTCAGCTCCTCGTGGAATAGAATATAGCATAGCAGCTCCAGCAATGCATGGGAGACAGAGGAAGACCATGAACGGCGACTTGAAGTGGTATTTTGTTGCAAGCCACGATCCGAGTAAGATGAGGATCACTTGCAGGAAACCGAACGGGATGTTGAGTAAAATGGTGATAGACTTTTGGAATCCGAACCCTTCGATGACGATAGGGCCGAAGGTGCTGATCATGGATGCGCCAACGTTCAAGCAGAAGGCGATAACAACAAACAGCCAGGTTTTTGGCGAGATGAACGTCTCAATAACTTGATCCATCTTGAAGGAACGAGATCCAGTACCAGTGTCTAAGAGAAGTAAAAGAATAAGTTAGATCAAGATCGGTTCGAATGAAAGTGGTCGAGTGCGAGACTTACTGTTGTCTCTCAGTCTCTCCACAGCCCATGATCGCTGCTCCGGCGTTAGGAATCTAGCTTCACCGGGGCTGTTGTCCATCTTCCAGAACACTAATGGTGCAGTGACGACGGTTAGGAGGCCGACGAAGAGGAAGATGATCTGGTATGGCCTGAGCGTCTCCGATGGGATCGCACCGAAACCAAAAGACAATGCTGATCCAATCATGGTAGCAATACCATTAGTTCCGTACCAAATAGCAACTCTGAGTGGCTCTGTTTCAAGAAGAGATAGAAAGTTTAGTGAATGATGGCGGGTAAGACCGGTGGACCGCTACTCACGTTCAGAACGTCTCCACCAGTTGGATGTGACGAGTGAGAAGATCGGAAGACATGAGGCTTCGAAGAGACCCAAAAGGAATCTGGTGGCGAGAAGAGAGCTGTAGTTATGCGAGACAGACATTCCAATCATGCTCACACCCCAACAGCTTTCGAACGCGAATATGAAGAGGGGAAGTATCAGTCTCAATGCTACCGAAGTTAGATGCAGCGTGACGCTTACAAGACCTGCAAGTCATAATGAAGTTCGTGGTGAGTTACAGCTTAAGGGAGGGCACTAAAAAACAGAAAATCCGCTCACAGTTGTGGGAAGGAGGATTCTAGTGGGGACCGCGACGATAAGGAAAGCGGAGAATGGCTGCCATGCTACATTAAGGGAAGGAAATAACATGAGAAGCCGTTTCTTCTAGTCCAAAGAGGAAGGGATGGGGTTCATGAGTCTTACCCATTTGCGCTGTTGCAAGTTGCAAAAATATCAGTCGCCGAACGCGTTGTGGTTCGAGTCGGGAGGGAACTTACCCCAATAACCAGATGAAGAAACCAGCGAGTACTGATTTCCAACCAGATTCGCGTCTTTGGCGAGACCGAAGACAGCAGCATACTGAAGAAAGAAAAAGGCGAGGGAAATTAACGGCCGTCCTACGTCTGCGGGAAAGGCGTGGCTTGCTTTGACTTACGCCTATGGTCGACTTGTCCAAAATTTGAAGGAAATCTGAGTAGGCGAAAGAGAGAGAGACCAGAAACGAATGTCAGTATCAATTTTTCCCGTTGACAAAAGTGACAAGCGCACTTACAAATCCAAGCGAGGATGGCCAAGATGACCTTTGGGCGAGGAAGCGGGAATAAGCGGTTTTTCAGTCTGACTAAGTACTAATACTACTACAGAGCACAGTGAGAGGACGGAAGGCTCACCTTGTCAATTTTTCTACACACAAGCTTCGACTGTTCGTCTGTCATCTCAATCCTCTCGTCACCCAAGGAGGCAATAAACATGTCCCCATGTCCTGGCCGTTTTCTCAGGAAGCCTGCCGCCTGTTCCAGGTGGGTCGTTTCTGGCTTGACCGTACCGTCCTTGGGCGCAGCTGTTGTTGTTTCTTCGAGAGCATTGTCTGCTGCCTTTTTCTTGAAGGGGAGCTGCATGTGGGCGAGCTTTTTTGTGTTTTTTGTGTGAGGTGTGGGTGGGATGTGGGAGAGAGGGGAGACTTGTGGGGCGAGTTGGGATTTATAGGGTCTCCAGGTTTTGGCAGAGTTCTCTCCTGCGTCATCCCCGGTCCTGATGTGGCGGCCTGCGCATCTGGACACGGCAGGGCAGGGAACGCATCGAGACTGCTCGCTGGAATCAGAATAGGATCGTTAGACAAGAAACAACTAATGAGACTGCTGTATATGGAGGAGAAGAGCCGGGGAAGAGAGACTTTAGTCTTTGATTTGTAACCGGGTGCTGCAGTATGGGACGCCACACTGCAAAACCGTGTCAAGCTTTCGGTTCGAAACCTTGCAACTCCTCTATTTGCTATTTTTTGCGAAGGTTTCTGTGTCAGTAGGATCTTCCGTAGATCCTATGGTTTCTACAGTGCCAGTACCAAGCTTGCTGTTTTCTTCTCAACGTAAAGAAAGGCCCTTGTGAAAAAGAGCAGCAGACATAAGTGTCGCACCAAGAGCAACCGTGTAGCTGCTCTTCCGCATTTCGAACAGCACCTACTACGGCCACAATTGGTTAGCTGTAGTGGATTTTGGTCTATCAGAGTAGGCTCTACTTCTACTTACGACAAACCAGCCTCAGGCGAGGCGATGGTATGCGACTAGAGATATAAATAAACGCTACTTTCCTGAAAAACATCTGGAAAAGCTTCTTGTCCCTCCCATCTGCGACTGCAGCCCCAACAATCTATCAGGCTGAATCTCGAGCAGAGTTTACCTCTGTAAAGAAGAAAAGCTTTCGACCAGTTGCGACTTGAGCCATTTCGCTTTGTTCGGCCAGATATCTGGGGCTCCTTCCTCCAGATCTTCATCCCTTTAGTCCGCATTTCGCACCGGATGGTTGGGTAGTCCCAGATTCTGTACTTGCTCTCTCTTGTCTGACTGGTGGGTATATCGTTTTTGTCTCGATACTGATATGTACAGGTTGAAGAAGTGCAAGTGGTGTTTAAATTTATTTACAGTTTGGACTTTCTCACAGAAGACCGGAGGTTCGTTTTTCTGACTATTTTCTCCACACATTGCCCCGAGTCACCCCATCTTCAACGGGTCCCCACTTTGTTTACTTTGCTGCCCAGAAAGAAATAGGAGTTCAAACCATTTCTCGTCTTCATTCTTTCCTTCCTTTGTTGTTGTTATCACAAAAATAAACAAAGGGAGTACCGCCGAGAACTAGAGCTTCGTCACCGATCTGGTGTTCCTGTGGTGCGGTCCGACGCGTCATGAGACTTGTCAGTACTACCGATGCCGGACATTTGCTACTCCCTGAGGAGTTAAAAAAAAGCCTTTATAACGGATGCCGTCGTGGTACACAGTTCTGTCCTGTTCCCCTGTTCCCCGAATTTGAGCCCCAGTCACTGCGAAAAAGTAATAACATGACAGCTCTCTCACCACTTGCCAACAAACCAGCAGAGAAACACGCTGCTGCCTTTGACAAAGGCGAAACCAAACATGTTGACCATGCATTCCTGGATGACGGCGTTATCATCGACACCTCTGGTGAAGACAGCGACTTCATCTATATTCCCGGAAGTAAAGAAGAGAAAGCTTTAGTCAGAAAGATTGACATGCGGATGGTGAGCGAGAGAACTTTACCGTCGTCTCCTCCTACCTGTTCTCTGAGAACCTTACCGAAAAGAGCCTTTTTTATTTTAATGTTAGATGCCAATGCTATGGGTCATGTATGTGTTCAACTACATCGACAGAACCAACATTGTGAGTCTCCACGCGGTCGTCCACTTCGCACCTGGATGTTTTCATTGACCCATCGCTCCTTCTGTTTTCAAAGGGTAACGCGAAGACTGGTGGGATGGAATCTGCTCTGGGACTTACCTCTTCGGACTACTCATTAGCGCTATCCATCTTCTTCGTTGGGTGAGTGAACTAGCATCGCTCGTTGGTGCGGTCGCCCACTGAGGCGCGCAAGTGTATTCATTTGTGGCCTTACTAATAGTGTCCAATTTAATTTTCGGTAGATACCTGCTCAATGAGATTCCAATGAACATGATACTCTCGCGCTCCCGCCCATCTCTTTTCCTTCCCTCTATCATGCTTGTGGTGAGTTAGAACCAAAACTACAACCAGAAACTCGTCATAGTCGTCCAGCGACTTACTTATCTCTTTACAGTGGGGATGCATCTCGGTGGCTGCTAGAGGAATCAACTCCCTTGGTGGACTTGTTGCTTGGCGTCTGGTTCTCGGCTTGGTTGAAGCGTAAGTTTCTTGTTATGGTACGCGCCAACAAGCAGAGGGACCATAACAGACTGATTTCTCTCAAATCTTCCTCTGGATCGTTTTGAATTTTAGAGGTTTCTTCCCAGGTGTTCTGCTTCTTTTCTCCATGTGGTACAGGCCATTTGAGATCGCTAAGAGGCTGTCGCTCTTCTACAGCGCTTCGTTGGTTTCAGGTGAGAGCATCCAGCGCAACATTGAACATGAAAGTAACTGCAGTAGAATAGCATTGATACTTCTTCCTATACTTTGTTCTAGGTGCTTTCGGTGGTATACTCGGAGGTGTCATCACATCCTACATGAATGGGTTGGGAAAGACTGCCGGATGGAAATGGGCAAGTTTCACTACTATTCTACTCTTTGTAACCTTAGCTTACCTCAATCCTATTATTTTAGCTGTTTATGATCGAAGGCTTGGCCACTGTCGTTATCTCTTGCGTCGCTTACTTCATCCTTCCAGGTAAGATCTCTCTGCGTGCGTCATTGTTGGTACATCACACAGCTTACGAGATTTGTGACAGACTTCCCCAAGAATACCTCATGGCTCACTCCAAACGAGAAGAAGATGGCAATCCTCCGTTTGCACGAGGAGTCTGACAATCTTGAGAGGCTTACTCATAAGCAATCCTTCTTTGCTGCGTGTCGTGACTGGAAGACGTGGGCATGTTCTTTGATCTATTCTCTGATTAACGGAGCTGGTACCATCTCTTACTTCTTCCCAACGTAAGAGATTCAATCAACGCCGCATCTTTCGCCTGCAGCACCTTGCGCTTACATACTAGCCCATTTCCTTTCTCTCAGACTAATGACCAACCTTGGCTACAGCGGAAGAACAGCACAATTTATGACCGTTCCAATCTACATGGTTTCTCTGATCATCTCTCTTGCGATGGGTTTTAGCGCTGATTACTTCCGAGGTAAGTGTGATCCTCTTCAATCTGTGTTCTTGAATCAGTTCTTCTGAGACCAAAGGCTCAATCGTTCTATCTCTGCGACAGAAAAACCCTTCCACGTAGTTGGAACTGCTCTCTTCTCTGGAGCAGTCTTTTTGTGCTGTGCCTTCATCCACAACAACACAGCAAGATACGTGCTCATCTGCTTCGGTGGTGGAGGCCTTTGGAGTGCAATGTGAGTTGACGGTCGCTTTCTCAATTTGTTAGTACTCAATACTGATAACCTCTCTCTCGAATTTAGTCCGCTTTGTAAGTTTTCATCTTATTTGCACCCGTAGTCGCCGTTGACCTGTTTTTTCCAGACCTCGGGTTCTTTTCTACCGCCTTCAAAGGAAAGGAGAAGCGTGCTGTCAGCATTGCCATTGTTAATGGAATAGGTAACCTTTCGTCAGTTTATGGATCATGTGAGTCGTTTTGGTTCATTAATGCGATGAGATTCCGATTGGTGCACTGGGTGCGGCCAGGAGTATCGACCGGAGCTGTTCCGCTATGAATATATTATTGAATATTCATTTTCCTCCCATTTCACTTTCCGTAGTCATTTGGCCCTCCAACACTGCCCCCCAGTTTAAGTTGTGAGTTTCTGTCTCTGTCTTCCTGCGAAAGCGCATGGCATTTTTATTGACATTTGCTGTCTTTGCCTTCTTTCTAGGGGTTTTGCTTGTACGACCGGCTTCATCTGGGCAGCTGCAGTTCTCACTCTTGTCATGAGACTTCTCATTGGTGATACTACTCGTCAAGAGGAAGCTGCTATCGACAATGCTCACCGCCAAGTCGCCGCTGAAAGACAAGCAAAGCTCGGTGTCGAAGCTTGAGCGGCGAATTCTGAAGTGTGATTGCGTAGATTGTAAGATAAAGAGTCGATGTATACAGAGTCGTTTATCAAAGTTCACAAGAAATCTTGGTCTTTCCGAAAGTGAACAACACCCCTCGGTCGGGGGGGAATTAGGTACAGAACACAGGATGAAAGGGAGATATCTACAACGTGGCCTTCATCAATCCATTCGACGTTTGCGCAACGATTGACCCCAAAAGCAATGGTATTTCACTAGACTCCGGGAAAATCTGACCCGTCGCCTTCGCTTTCGTCGAAGCAACCGCGACGTGTCGTTTGATTTCATCATCCGCTCCTTTCACCCAAGAGATCCCACCCGTCAGCTGGGACGTCTGCATATCGATACTGCCGACATAATTGGAGTGCATCTTGAACTCGATACCGGCGTTGGAAGTCGATGTCGTGAAGTCGAGCCCGACGCCAAGAGGTTGGTAGGTGAACTCGACTGTAGATCGACTGTTGGTCGTCTTGATAACGACTGGAATCCGTTGTTCTTCTTCTGGTTTGGGTGTCGCAAGACCAATCTGTAGATTGACTACTCCAGTCGAACTCGACATCGACAGCCCTTTGGTGATTCCATGCCACTCCCCGCTCATCTTTCCGTTTGTTGTCGTCACGATACCGCACGGAGTGAGGAAGCTGCCTGATATATCCGAGTTTGTCGTCTGAACATCAACGAGAACACCAGCAGCGGAGGAAGATGAGAAGATGTTGCCATTGGAGGTGTGTAGGATTAGGTCGGTCTCGGCTTTGGCAGGTCCGTTCAGAGTGATGACACCGTTGCGCGTCACGACAGACACCAATGAAGACCTTGATTCCAATGCTGATGAAGACGTTACTTCTATAGCTCCGTTAGTGGATTTTAAGATGATGGCATTCTCGGCGGTGAGAGGTGAGCTGATGCAGAGCCGCGAGTTTGAAGTAACGTATTGAAAATTATTGTCCCATGTGAGACCTGAGCAGAATCACAACCCAATGTCAGAATCATTGTTATTTAATGGAAATAGGTGAAACATACTTGTAGCAGCATACTCGAGGGACATCATGTTTGCGACACCTTCAAAGCTTCCTAGAACAGCAGATCTTGACCTAGAAGTCACTGGCAGGTAGATGGTGACCCGGAAACGCATCCAGTCTTCAGGTCTATTGAGATAAGATGATACTTAAGAGCCAGGGAGAAAATTATGAGAACGATTGTAGGCACTCACCGACTGCTGTAAGGGAACTTTAAGCTTATTTGAGGCGTCAAAATCCAAACGCCTTCCGCTCCAGTGTCACTGTCCACCACCTGATGGATCCTAACCCTGTCCAAGAACCTGTCCTTATCGGCATATATTGACTCGACCTCGATGATAACCTCGGTTGTCCCATCGGTCGAGTCCACCATCTTGATCGATCCTCTGGCGTCGGACCCAACACCATGGAACTGAAGAACCTCAAGAGAGGACGAAAGAGTGACTGTTGTGATTTCGGAGTAAAGAGGAACTCCTGGGAAGATGTTGGGGTAGCTTTGCGGTGGTGAAGGTGATGGGGCTAGAGAAACTCGACCAGGCAGACCAGAAGTGTCCTACCAACGAATCAAGCTCAGACATGAACATAACGTAGCCTCTGCGTGTCTTCGCAGAAACGTTCACTCACTTTCCAAGTCTCGTCGTCGTATTCACCAAGGTGCCCTCCAGCTCTACCAGTGCCTTGCTTTGGTGGGGAGGGATCTTTCGGCGGCAACGGAAGTGAGGGACTATCTGGAGGACTCGGTGAAGGTGGTTTATCCGGTGGTGAAGGGATCGAGGGTTCATGTCCATTGCTCCCTTTCATTGCGATTAGAACCCCAAGTCCCACTCCAAGCAACGTTCCCAGTATCAGGAAGAGAACGCCCAATACGAACTTTCGTCTGCTTCTTCTTGACTTCTTCCTACTCCTACCAGCTTCAAGCTCACCAGCTGATCCTGCTGCATTCGATGAAGATGGCTCGGACTCACTGTAATCTGGAGGTGGGTGGTCAGGAGAGATGAGGGGGGTCGTTTCTGATGTATCTTCCGATTGCCGTGCCGTTGAACCTGCTGGCGGAGCTGCTGACCGCTTGGGTTTGGGCTGATCTTCCTCCAAGATAGCCATTTTGAGGGAGAGTGGTTCGAAGGGAGAAGTAGGCGAGGATTCAGCTTCAATTCAAGTTTTGGTCGAGAGGAAAACCGTAAGCGAACTCACGCAGCAGCATGTGGATTTTTTGGGTCAGGGTGATTTTCGAGGAAATTACCATTTCTGAAAACGAAAATGATGGGCTTTGCTTCTATTATGTACACAACGGTTGAAGTTGTCAAACTTTGCCAACGAAAATGTGCAAATTGGTCCCCCCACTCCAGGCGCTTGTTTGTTTCAGGGGAGTAATTATGATCACTTAAAACCCCAACTCCCATCGCCATTGCCTCTTGAATAATCAATATGAGATCAGCCTCCCCTGTCAGACCCACATCTGGCCGAGGTTTGACGCAGAATCCAGTAAGACTTTGCTGAGTCGGCAAACTCCCTCGTCGTACTTCTCCGTTCCAAGCTCATTCGATCTTGTCCACCTTCGGTGTCTACTGGTGTCTACTCCTTTCATGGTCATAGTTTCCTGGTCCATCTGAAACACGCCCATCTCTACTGCCGAAGGTAGCCGTCAAACCTTGGGTTCAAGCTTCGCCTCCAGGCGCTACTCTGTTCCTCAATGCTCAGGTGGTCGACCCGGCAGCTGGGTCGCTCTTAAAGGGGCTCCAGAACGTGCTGGTGAGAAAAGGACTGTTTGAGAAGGTGTTCAGTACTGATTCCGGTTGTGAGGTTGACTTGGAAGGTGTGAAGAGAGTTGATTTGAAAGGAAAGTTTCTGTGCCCGTGCGTATCCTCGTCCTGAGTCCATTGGGGGGATGTGAGTGGCTGATCAGCTGGCAATTTCAATAGAGGTCTTATTGATGCTCATGTACACTGTACGGCAGTTCCGGGTGTCAAGGACGTCAGTCAGCTGTTCTTCGCAACTCCAGATCAGACAGTTCACCTCAGGACTACTTACGTTCTCAAAGGTAAGCAGTTAATATTTTCAGCAGGTTCACAAGGAACTTACTGCATTATTTTTATCAGAGATGATTTTACGGGGATTCACGACTGTACGAGATACCGGAGGAGCGAGTAAACCTCTAGCGCAGGCGATTGAAGAGGGGTTGATAGAGGGGCCAAGGCTCTTTCAATGTGGAAAAGCTTTGAGCCAAACTGGTTAGTTTTGATTTTTCTTTTGATCGTGGATTCTTTGATAATCCATTTGGATCGAACTGCAGGTGGCCACGGCGATTTCGCTCCTGCTATCAAGTCCCAAGGATCATCCTCCTCGTCAGCCGGGTGTTGTGGTGGACATTCCCTAGCTCTTGGGAGAGTTGTGGATGGTGTTCCTGAGATCCTTCGTGCTACCAGAGAGGAGCTCAAAGCTGGTGCAGACTGTAAGAGTCCATTCATATTTTGGAGCAATCTAGGGCATTCGCAGCTGACTATGGATTCTTCTTGCTCAAGTCATCAAAATCATGGTTGGTGGGGGTGTTCTCAGTGAAACTGACTCGATTGAGTCTGTACAGTATTCCGCTGAAGAGATTCGAGCTGTAACAGATACCTGTAGACAGATGGGAGGGAAGTTGGGTAAGTATCTCATTTTCTTCCATTACGATATTCTACTCAATAATAATATCTTTGTTATGTCAGTCACTGCTCATGCTTATACGGTCGAAGCTATCAACCATGCCGTCTCCAACGGCGTCGGCGGTATCGAACATGGGAATCTGATCGACGCTGAGACTGCAAGAATGTGAATTACGCTTGAAGCCAAGGAAATGCAGAGCTTCCAGTTCCTTCCTCTCCTTTATCTTTTTGTGCTGATGGTTTTCGTATTGGTTGCGATCTTTAGGATGGCTTCAAAGAACATCTATCTTACTCCCACACTCTCGTGCTATGGTATCATGGTTAGGCCACCTTTCCAAGACTTCTTGCCAGACGAAGGGAAGGCAAAGAATCTTCAAGTAATGAAGCAGGGGTTGCAGGCTTTGAAATTGGCAGAAGAAAATGGTGTCTGCGTGTGCTAGTGAGCTCCTTACCTTCTGACCTGACCAGGCTCCATCTGTTTGATTCCAAACCGCTGAAGTTTCACTCCTTTTCACTTTGTCAAGCGGATCTGATCTGCTAATATCTATGCACGCTCTTCAACTCGAAGAATTCACAGTCCGAGCCGAAGTCTTGCCTTCGCCCACCATCCTCCGACACGCAACGACGAACCCAGCCAAAATGCTTGGAAAAGCTGGTAAACTAGGAACGATCTCAGAGGGAGCCATCGCAGATGTTTTGGTCCTTGAGGAAAACCCACTGTTAGACATCACTGTGCTCGACCGACCCGAAAACAACTTGCTGGTCGTGATGAAAGAGGGGCGGGTTGTGAGCAGCAGATTAGAGGGCTTGCAGGTGTAGAAAATATAGGTGCTGGCACTAAGGAGGATGATTTTTATCCGTGGAGATGCTAAATAGTGGGTTCATTCCTTGACAACCAAGATGAAACGCCGCGAGAAATAAAACCTAACGTCATTTCAAGACCACGTTTTCCATTAACGTTCAAGTTTGAGTCTCAACGACTACCTTGCATCTTGTAGGAATTACGAGAATGTCGTTTAGCTATCCATATAACTTTGTCAGGCTTCCTATTCTTTGAGGTCTACTCGTCTCCACGTAGGCTGATAGAATTCACTTTAACGACCGTCTCATGAACTGCATCCTACGAGATGTTCAGAAGCTGAAAGGGTATGTGGTTTTGTGTCACTCTTCCAATCGGTTGATTGGGCAGAGGGGCGCGGATGACGCTCAAGTGAGAAGGACTTTAGTATAGCCAATTCGTTGTTCTTAACCTCTTAGGTTCTCTTTGATCAGTAGTTCATGATGGTCTTTCTCAAAGCACGTTTCTGTGCTTGATAACAACTAATACAATTAAGCGATACAAACAATGCGACAGTGTAATTAACTCGAGCTTGCAACGCGAGTGGGGCGCTTGTATAAACGACTTTTTGTTAATTCTGAAACTGCCTAGCGTACGCATCTGAAACGGACGAGTGAACAGCTCCGCCACTCATCTCATGTGGCGCAAGAAAACGAGCTCCATCTCCGTTGACGTTTTCAAATGTGTTCGAGCGACTTTTCAAGACACTCAGCTGGTTCTTCAAAGTATGAGGCGGTGGAGCATCAAAGTGGTGCTGTTGGTGGGAGGGATATGATGCTCGTCGTGGGACGGGTGGTTGCAATGGTTGTTGTTGATAGCCATACAGGGGAGGAGAGAAGGCATGTTGAGTATTAGTTGGGCAGTACTGAGGATCAGGTGTAGTGAACGTCATAGGATATTGTTGAGGTGGTAAGAGCTGGTAAGGCTGTGATGAGTCTTGAAGGTTTGAGGAGTTGAACGTAATGAATGAAGGACTCTGCTGAGGATTATAAATGTCGCTTTGTTGGTGCTATTGAGATAATCAAAGAAAATTTGATTAGAGAATTAGAAAAGTATCATTACAGAATGAGGTAGGAGGGCAAGGTCTGCTTGAAAAGACACAAGTGAAGGGCGATCCATAGTGAAGAGACACTGTACTTACGCCTTCGTCCATGATAGCCCCTAGCCCAAGATCATCTGACTCATCCCTTCCGAAACCATTTCTGACCAGCTTCTCGCCCGAGTTTCTTCTACCCTCGTTGGCCATGAATCGGTCATACACACCAGCGAACTCAACGCGCATCTTCTGAAGATCACCTTCGTTCAGCCCCAGCTGCTGCTCGAGCGTTTCTCTTAACCCCTCGCTGGACGCATTCTGAAGTGCCATCAACATAGTTGCAGCGAAGAACTTCCCTTTGGATGATGGCGCCTGTTCTTGGGTAGGACTGGTGGGTTTCCTGGCGGTACCATCGCCTTCAGTCGCAGGCGAAGGTGCCGTCGACGAGGTCGTGGCGAGCGGGCTGTTGCCGTTGAGAAAGTTGGATCGTGAAGAGGAAGAGTTCGAGGTGCGAATGTGAGGTCGACGGTGGTCTTTATTCGCCGTCCTGGGTCGGCTGCTGTTGGATGATGTCGGTCGACCTTCGTCCAAGCGCGCGTCGTCGAACGCTGTTGTCGAGTTGCGCTTGTGTCGAGAAGACGTATTCGAGAAGGATGACTTGGCTGGGGAAGGAATTGTGAAGGCGCTGAGGAAGGAGGTTGAGGTACTGGGTGTCGACGCCTCTGAAGCGGCCTATCAAGAACGGTAGATAAAGGGGAGGGGAATAAGTGCCAGTCATTTTGATTGCAAAGGGGATTAAGATAGAGTGCCAATCGTCATAGTTAATCAGTGGTGAAAAGGTGTCATGAAGTAATAACGTTAGAAGGATAGAATAGCGTAACCCAAAATGACGGTGAAATTGCAAGTGAGATCAATGCTCTAAATTGAAAACGGCAACTCACGTCTTGACCGGAGCTGCTGCGCTCTTTCTTGGCTTTATCCCTCCCTCTTTTCCTCCTCTGCCTCTCCCTGCCTTGCATTCTGATCTTCTCCTTCTTCGCAGAGTCCCGAGCTGTGAGATCAGCATTGCTGGTAGTCGAATCCTTCCCTCGTCTCTGGCCCGACGCCGGCGAAGCCTGGCGAGAGGCTGCTGGAGATGAATGAAGAGAACGAGACTCGTTGCTTTGCTTCTGCATCCCTCTGTGACTTGAGGTCAGCCACTTCTTCGAGAACCAGAGCAAAGCTCACACCAAAGAGGTGGCGGCTGGGAAACAGCAAACGACAGATGAGAGCACAAAGGTAAAGGTTAACAAGCGAGAAAAAGGGAGGAGAATTAGTCCAAGGGAGACTTACAACTCCAATGCAGAGTGAGAGATAGATGAGAAAAATTGCTCGCGAGCTACACTTTTTTACTACTTGACGCTATCCGTCACTGAAATAAATGAATGTCTCTCTCCGGAGCGCCGGTCGCGTACGACTAGTTTTGAGGAGCACAAAGAAATTACAAGCTTTTTTCTCAAAGACCGGTGTCAATTAGACCAGAGATCTTCACGAGGATGCTGCCGCTGCCGGCAGCTCTGAGCCGAGAATCATGCGGAGTGGGAGGCAGCTATCAAGCTGGCCGCGAAACAGCTCCCGGCGACGTTCAATCCAATTTATCGCACGCTTCAGTGGTCTCACAGTGAAATC
>MVAQ01000095.1:0-74385 GCA_014825775.1 Krasilnikovozyma curviuscula | reverse complement strand
TTTTTTTTTTTTTTTTTTTTTTTTTGGGCGGGGGCTTATGGGATCAATATCAAGTGCACACATTCGAAGAGGCGTTCCGCATCATAGGGTCCCACCTGATTGGTAAAAGAAATGGACCACCGACTTTGCGGAGCTTGTTCCGCACAAGTACGTTTGCCCCATGGAAGCCTCTCTCTCGGTAGAAAGATAGGCATTCTCTGAACAATTGATGAGCATCGTCTAACAAAACTATCAACAATTCTCCCACTCGCTCAGAAGTGCAGCCTCTGTTTCCTTCAGCCCGATGGTATCCTCCTCTTCCCCAGCAACGACGGCATTGACCTCCTTCGCCCACCTAAGCAGCATTAAGCCCTTCAACACCAACCTCCTATCTCCTTTCTGAACTGAGGCAATGCTCATGTTCAACAGAATCCTCCCCAGGTCCATTAGATGAGCACTGATTAAAGGCCAATAGAGTCCATATTGATAAATGTAGATCGTGAACATGATTTCACCCAACTGGATTGCTGGAAGTAATGTCGAGGTGTCGCGATGGAGATTCTGAAATTTATTGGACAGCTCTTCAAGGTCCGCAGATATGTTTGTAAAGTTGAACACGAAGTTGCTCTCCTGTGTCGATGAAGGATATTGTTGCGGAAGGAAGGAGAACGACTCCTCGATTGTTGGCGTGGGTGGTGGAGGAGATCGGGGATTCCAATGGAAAAGCAGTTTCTCCATGTCTTTCCGAGTTGGAACCACTGATCTAATGTTCCGTGGCAGACGGAAAGTATCGATGATCGCTTCAACTTCCTCTTCCTTTGGTCGGAGTGAGAGCGGCTTAGACTGAAGCGCTGTTGAAGTAGTGTTGCTTTGAAGTTTACAGAGCGGACATTCACACTTGAAACCATAGCGACCTTCTAGAGATTTCTGCCTTTCCATGTACGGCAGGATGGGATCCAAGTAGGGTATCGTAACCTTCGGACAATTAAAGTCAGCACCAATCAAGCTTGTTTCTACCTAAAGCCCAAGGCTTACCTCGTCTCCTGGTTCGACATCTCTGATCAGTCTCACACCTACTTGTAGCTTTCCCTCCTGCCTAAAACTCGCGACGATTGCGTTCGGCCAGCAGCTATGATTGAGCGCTCGACTGATGGCTGGCAAGATAGCATGAGCGACAGGTAAAAGAGTGGTTGGATCGGATATGACATGATTGTTCTTCGCAAAGCGTTCGAGCAAGAAGGTGAGGTGCTTCGGTTGGTAGAATGGAGCGAGGAGCTGGGGAATGATAGATGCCTTCGGAGCTGCCATCAGTTGTAGGAATAGCTGAGATGGCGGTAACGACAAGGTATCTTTTGAGCAGGAGCTGGGGGTCATTGCAGCTGCAGCTTCAAGTTGAGCATTACCCTCAGGGCTGGTGTAATGGGCTGCAATCAACTTCAGAAGCAGCAAAGTGTCTAGCTTATCGTCATCTTCTAGCCCAACCTGTGATATTTTCATCATTATTGAGGAGAGATTCCTGCACAGGTGCCTGTGGTGTGTCCTCCAAGCAACCGTCTGGCCTGCAGAAATGAGTATGTGAGTCAGCAAATATAATCATCAAACACAGCATGCCGTACTCACATTCCTTGGAGCAATAGCAATCCTCCTGGCAACCACTGCATCGCTTCAGCTTAAGACCCTCTTCATTGATAAGGCATTCGTCGCACCGTTTACCTTTTTGCTCTGGCAGCAGCACCGTCGCAAGCGGGCTTGATTGCAACAGGGATGTCCCCTTCAGAGACGGTTCGAGAGCAATACATTTATCCCGAGACTTGAAGCTTGGGATTATGGTGAGCTTAGTTGTCATGTGAAAGTTACAAGCAACCTCTGAGATACGAAAACCGCAAGGCCGTCCGAGATTTTCTTTAATGAAGTGCTTTCGAAAATGCTGAGTTTATACGTGTTTCTATATGCATAAGTATGTTGCGCTAATAGAGAGATAAAGAAGCAAGCTGGAGGGTCATACAAAAAATAAACGAGCAAAAAGGAAAACAAAAGGAGGGCTGCCTCTCTATGGACTCTGGAGATTGGTCGAGGTAAATGGCACCTCGTGGAACAGGTACCTTAAGGTTAACGAAAGATGAGATCTTAGTCCAGATTCAAGGAATGCGATTCAAAATAAAAGAAGACTCACGACACACTCTCTCCGTAGTGACTTCTTCTCACCGTCTCCGCCAACACTGGTGAAACATCAATCACATCAATCTTAGGGCACTCTTCTATTCTGTGACTCTGTGGAATAGTGTTGGTGACGACCATCTTCTTCAACCCTGATTCGTTGATCTTTTGGAGTGCGTTCCCAGAGAGAATTCCGTGGGTGACAAGAGCGTAAACTTCTGTCGCGCCAGCCTCGACCAGCTTGTTAGCTGCTAAGCAGATTGTGCCACAGGTATCGGCCATATCATCGACCAAAATGGCGACTTTGCCCGTCACTGAACCGACGAGAATCATTCGAGACACCTCGTTGGCTTTTTTACGTTCTGTGAAACAAATCATTGAAAATTAGAGTGTACAGATATGATTCCAAACCAACAGGTAGTTACCTTTATGGAAAAGAGCGAATTCCAAATCTAATCGGTCTGCTATCGATGTTGCCCTACAAAAGATTGCTATAGTCAGAACAAGAAGGTCACCGCCATTTTTGTGTCTTATAACTAACCTCTTAGCACCGCCTGCATCAGGACTGACAATGATGCAGTTCTTGACGTCAACGTGCTCTTTTATCCAGTTGATCATCGACGGTTCAGCGTAGAGGCTGAGGTTGAGAGTTGGAGATGATCGGTCATCAGACACTTCGCAGCAGAGCAAAGGCAGAGGCGAGAAATAGAGACTTACTTGTCTACTGGAACGTCAAAGAACCCCTGAATCTGAGAAGCGTGCAGATCCATAGACTACCATCGCGCAGGTTCAGTAAAGCTAGATTTCTACCTTCTCACCCTCTATAAGGATGCACATGTAGAAACTCACTACAACATGATCACAACCGGCCTTCTGAAGCATGGTAGCAACCAGCTTGGCGGTGATTGGGGCTCTAGATTTATCTTTCTTGTCTTGACGAGCGTAAGGAAAGTGAGGGATGATGGCAGTGATTCGTCTGGCGGAAGCGATTTTACAAGCGTGGATCAATATCAGCAGCTCCATTAATCTATAACCAAATTGGTTGAAGTCAGTAGACGAGCATGAAAAGGGGACCGACAGCCAAGAAAGTCGGACGCAGAAGGTGCGGGTCGAAAACTCCTCTCTCACTGCGAGAGCGGCACACGAGTGATGGGATGGTGACTTACGAAGTGTTAATAGCTCCACAGCCCGTGTTAAGAATGTAGACATCAAATTCTCTGACACTCTCTAGCATGGTGACGATAGATTCTCCAGCGGCGTTCTTTGTGACAGAACATTTGGCGAGAGGAACTCCAATTCTAAGAGCAAGCAGGAGGAAAGCAAAACGCATTTATTTGCTTCAGAAGTAGCTACTTTAACTTCCTCGAATGTGAAGGACCCACTTCTTGGCTATCTGCTGAGCTAACTCAGGGTGCGAAGTACCTTGGGGGTTTAACGAGGATCAAAGTTAGTCCTTCAATAGCTGTTCAAATTAAGATAGTTTCAAGCCAGTTCAAAAGCCTCACCAGCAATCAATTTGATATTGGTATGAGCTCCAGACATCTTGAGGGCTATGCGGAATGAGGTAAACTTGACGTCGGTGTTGAGGGCGAGGAGGGGTCGAAGAGATGATTTTCTATAGCCTGGTTCTAGTTCAATGAGAGAATCCTTTCACCATTCGCTTGGGAAAGGGACCTGCGAACACGATCTTTCAAGCGAAGAGTCAGAGCAACGTGGGTGGGAGTAACGAAAAAGTCGACCCCTCTCAGGCAAGTCCGAAAATTCAAAATTTGTCCTGCGCGCAATCACAGTGGCTTGCTTTCATTCGTCGCATGAGATGAAGCGTTAACATCATTGCAGTCTTATCGAAACTTAGCACATAGGGATCTGAGTCAGGGGAAAACAATGCTATTGGGGAGTCGGGTATATTGTATGAAGTTTGGTGATTTGAGCCAAAAGAAAAAAAAGGAAGGCAGAGAAAAATCTGCACCACTGTGAAGCGGCTAGAGAACAATGTCTTGGGTATCTGATGATGGGACTTGGATGGAACTAGTAACTGGAACTTCAGCTGGGTTTTACGGTGTCGGAGTGAGAGGTCGGGAGAAATGAGTTGAGGAGGGGTTGTAACTCATGATGGAGATGATGGACTTCGAGAATGATAGTGGCCGTGGAGCTTATTTTTTCTTGAAGACACCCTTCTTCTTTGAACTACCTGGGAACTGCTGGGTTGATGTAGGTGGATCTGACATGTCCACAGATTCAAACTCGCCATCTGCGAGGCCAGCACCACCGCTGATGACTCGTATTGTGTTTTGTTGTTGTTCTTCAGTGTTTTCATCGGCTTCAGTGGACGATGGTGGAGTGTTTGGGGCTGAAAGAAGGGAGGCTGGCGGTAGTTTGTTTGGAACGGGTGCGGTTGATGGTGCAACAGGCGGCGGAGTTGGTGGTAAGGACATGGGTAGCGGAATAGTATTGGCTAACGATTGATTAGAGAACGAATGGGGAGTCATAGATGGTGAGTGTAGCGGGGACGATCTCCTTCCCAAGCCAAAAGGTGAGTTCGTACCGGAACCAGGGGCGCTGAGGCTGGGTGAGGTCGGTGCAGAGAGTACGACTTCTTCACCACTTTGATCCACTAGATCAGATGTTTGAGACGGAAGAGGCGAACGTCCAAAGGCTTGACCAAGGCCACCCTCCAGGTCAACATCAACCATTCCAATCGCACCATCGTCGGCGTACCTCTCACTTTCGCTGACTCTAGTGGGAGAAACAATGCCACTCAACACCCATCCACCTCTCAGTTTGCCCTCCTCGGCTTTGTGAACAGCCAGGTCTGTGATGACGTCGGCTCGGATGGGCAGATCCAGAGGAACTGGAGGGTGTTCCAATTGGGACATCTTCCTCTGCTGCTGCTGCTGTGGCGATTGGGATTCTAGTGACCGCCGACTCCCGTTGAGAGGTGAGAGTAAGGAGTGGTCTTGGCTGCCTTCAGTTGAAGAACTTAGTGATTTGGTGTGAATTCCGAGAATCGGTTGGTGACCATTGCTTGCGGAGGGGAGTGGTGGAACATCGTCGTTCTCAGTGAACGACACTTGGGATGCTTTAGGGGTAGGCGGCTGAGGTGTGATAATTGGCAGGTTAACAACTCTCTCTGCTGGCGAAGACGGCGTGCCGATGTTGCCAAGCCCCAAACCTTCTACTTCCTTCCCCTTTCCCTTCCCCACCACATCCACAGCAGCAGCAGCAGCGCTCTCTGCTTCAACCGGAAGTTCTGCTGGAGCAGCCGTAGGAGTTGCGATTGTGTCTAAAGCGCCAGCTGCGTCCCACAATCTCACTGATCGATCCCACCAAGCTTCGAGGACGTTCCAGCTCTTGTAGTGACCAGTGAGACGAAGACCACCACCGGAAGATGAGTCTCCATAAGCATCTCCACCACCTCCCCCTCCTCCGTCATAGAAATAGGAAGAATACCCAATGTCATCCTCAGAGTTCTGCGACGGTCCGAAAAAAAGGATTAGCACGGAACATATTTCCTCACCCGTGAGTGCGTCCACTCACGTTACTACCTGTCTCTTCATCAGTAGCTTCAGCAATAGCTTCCACATCCTCGAGGAAAGTTTGCAGCCATCTTCCCCAGCCACCTTCGCCTTCCCCTCTCCATAGCACGCACTTGGTGTCGAAATCTCTTCCAAAGATGATGACCTGGCCCCAGGACCCATTCTGTGCAGGATCCAAATCGACCCCGAGGTAATTCCCAGCCCGATCTGATATCAGAGGAAGCCAACCTCGTCGACTGTACGCCTTTTTTATCCATTTAGGGGGGAGACTGCCCATGTGTTCGTCGAGCCTTTGTTGGTTGAGCCCAAACGACCGTGGGTCGTCCTCTGCTCTCCTCCAGAACACCCACTCCCTGAGAATCTCTTCTATTGGTAACAGACATAACCCGAAAAACATTCCCAAGCCTTCCCCTGAGAATCCAGAATCCACATCTTGGCCATCCACGCACAAGTATGACTCTCGTACTGAACTGGGCAGGGGCATTCCTAGTTTCCTCTCGAGGTCATTTAGGAGTGCTATTGTTGTTGGAGGGTTAAGAGAATCGGAGAGTTCAGGGTAGTGCGAAGCAAGAACGGAGGCGAGGCGAGACCAAGTGGTAGAGAGCGATGGGTAGTTGAGTTGATTTATCGAACTGTCAAGAGTTGATGCATGGGCACGTGGTGGATAGACAGATGATCCAATGTAGTCTTCTTCATCTCCTGATGTCGACCGCCGGTGACGGTGTTCCCCTTCTGAGGACATGGAATGCGAGATCTGGAGAGGGTGGTCAGAGTAGCCTCCATTTCGTCCGTTTCGCGACAGCGGGTACGATGATGATTTCGATGATGAAGGGAGAAGCTCATTGTCAGGTGCAGGCGAAGATGAACGCGAAGGAGGGTAGCTGGCTGAAGGAGCAAGTGAAACGGAAGAAAAGTGACCGTGGAGAGAAGAATTGTGCGGTACTAGAACATTGAGCAACAATGGAAAGAACAAGAGGTCAACACGTTTCTTTTTAGAGAGACCGCTTGGATAGTAGTTAACAAGTAAAGCTCCTCGTGTCAAAGTACCTCCCGATGGAGTGGAGCGACTTAGAGCCTGCATTTCCAGGCGACGCATTCCCAAGCTTTGACCTTCCCATGTACTGTTTCAACCTCCTTTCCTCCGGCAGAATAGTACCCCTTCATACCCAAACACCTTCCATAGAAGAAGAAACACTCTCCACAGTAGATCCCAGTGAACCAGAGCGTGATTTCCTCTACTGTCGCCTGAGAAAAGTCAAGACAAAAAATGAGAACTCACTCTCAAACTCGTCCGTCAAACCTATAGCCCTGGCTCGACTAGCACTGTTTCCCTTGGATTTCTGTCTGGCATGCTTCCCATTACTGCTCGCAGACGACGAGGACGAGCTCGAAGCTGGGAAGATTGAGCTGAAGAGGGAGGAGAACATTCCTCTGGTTCGTTTTCAGCTATGCCAACTTGAACCAAAGGTCTGGAGCAAGGAGCCTGTTGGAACCACAGGTGGGAACTGAGGTTATGCTGAGATGGATGTGGACCAAACTGGCATTTGAAGGTAAATGTTGAACGATTTAGGGGTCGAAGGTGCGATTAAGTCGTCGAGTTGACAGAGGCAACGCAGTCGAACCCCAGAGGACGCGGCACAGGAAACGGCAACCGTTTTGATGGAGACGATGAGTTCAATGGAATTCAGTAAAATGGAATGGTAAGCAAGAGAAGGCAAAACAGAATCAGCTAAAGAATTTCTTTCACAATTGCCTAGCGATGATGCAGAGCAGCGCCTCCTGAGCTCATAAGCATCAGCAAGAGGGTCGACTAACCTGGGGCTGGATCTAGCTTCGCTGTTGCTGATACTTATACAGTAGATACAGATGGGATACAGAAGAGTGTGCCGATGTTTCCCAATAGGTGATGAGTTTGGAACTGCAAGGTTTTGGTTGAGAGGAGCAAGGGTCCAGAAACTCACCGAGGAAACTCATGCCGCCCCCCTTCTCCCTATGTTTTCAGGCGAGTTTTTGACCTGACCGATAATTGACCGGCTTCAAGATGTAGACGTGTGTAAGTCCTTTCGCTTTCCCCTCAAAAACAGGAGTATGGTGTGAATCTACGAGAATAATCTCAAAGGAAACACATGACAGCTTGTGCGCGCGACTATCGAATTGACGCGCCCTTCACGTAAGATCGAACAAATATTCACAAGTCGTGTAAGGTCATACAAAGAGGCTGGACTGTTTTCCATACTCATCGCCTAGGCGAACCTCTCATCACTTCACCGTGCTTCTCTTCTCAGTCGCTGTCGACGGTCAAGTCGATAACCAACTCATCCTCGGGACTATTGCTGATTCTCGGCTTCTTTGCAACCTTTTTCTTCTCTCCTACGTCATTGGGAACAGTTTGAGATGTACTCTTACGTTTTGCCGCAGTAGAGGTCAAGGGCTCTGGGCCACTCACAGCTGCTGCTGAGTTTGGTTTCGCAACTTCTGGTGGTTTTGAAGAACCTAAGACCAACGGAGCAGACTAATAAGGTGCAAATAAGGTTAGATAAAATCTCTTGCTCGTGGAATAGACAACATACATTGGTAGCTGCCGATGACGTAAATCCACTTGAGCGAGAGGTTTCAGCAGGAGATTTTTTGGAAAGGATCTCAGTGGAGTGTATACTTCTGGAAACATTGCTGTCCTTGACTGATGCGGGGGGTACAGAGTGCTGGGACAACTCCTTCAAATGCTTCACGAGTATCTGGAAGAAGTCGCGAACACAAGCAGTCAGTAGAGAAAGGATGGGCAGATCGAGAGAGCTGAATAACTGACCTGCTGTTGTTGTGATGACTTTGCACTTGATGGGCCGGGTGTGGGAGCGGCAGCGGGAGCGGGAGAGACATGTTTGAAGGTTGAAAGAGAGAACGCTGGGAGAGGGGTCGTGTTGATCCTGTTGCTGTTATTGGGTACAGCGCTGAAAGAGTTGAGAAAGCCGGTATCTCTTTCACTAGATGCGGCAGCGAAGACTTTCAGAGCGACATCGGGATGGCTCTGGACAGGCACCGGAACTCTTTGTTCGTTGTCGAGCTGCCTGATCGATTCAACCACATTCTCGGGGAGGTACAGCGTTGCTAAATACTTGACAACCGCCTCCTTGTATTTGATGAAAGGCGTGCCTTCGTTTTTACCGCGACGCTGAACGAACTCCTTCAGCTCATCGCACCCTCTCCGGAACAGATCGGCTCTGTCCTTTGTCGGTGTCCTTGGGTGTATTGCACGCTCCAAGTCTCTAAGAGAGTTCTTGGCTCCAATGTTCATCGCGACTATCTTCATGTCCTCAATCAATTCTCCCGGAAATTCCAAGAAGGGCTTTTTCGGCTTGAAACCGAAAACACTTTCTTTGGCTGGAGGTAGTTTGACATTGAATTGATGGGGTTGAGCAGAGGGTGCCACCTTTGCAACATCGAAAGAAGTTGTTTGAGGATAGCCTGGGCCAAGAGCGAGAAGTGATCGCTGGAAAACATCGCCTCCGTCTCCAAGGGACGCCAATAGATGACCAGGAGAAGGAAGAGTAGATGGATCATCAGGATGGCTTCCACTTGCTTGCATCCATTCACGATGCATCAAGGCATTGTCGAAGACCTTGCTTTGATCCATAGCCAAGAGGGGGGGGTGACGATCCAAAATTCTCTTCTTTTTCTTCTTTTCGGGAGAAACACTGTCTGCAGGATTACTGGCGTTGTCATCCATAAACTAGAGTAAAAGAATGAAGTAGGTCAGGCCGTGTTGGGACATATAGCAAATTAAGAAACGGACCTCGATAGCAGCCCCGATATGATTCTCAACTTCGCCTTCCGAAGAACGATGAGATCCGAGAGAAGCAGAGAAGTTTGAATCGTTATCATCGTCATCTACTGCCATTGGAGCTTTTGGGTCGAGTGGTTCTTCGCGAGCAGGTTGGTGCTCATTGTATGAGATCTGTCCGAAACCAAATTCCATGCAAGCGTCAGCGCCAAGCTGAGGACAACAAAGGTGAATCAGACCTTACCCCTGCCTTTCTTCTTCTCTTCTTCCCGTTTTGCAAGAGCCTAGCTTCAGCAGCATCTTTCTCGGCCGCCGCTTTATCCAGGAGCTTTTGCCAAAAGTCATCTGCTGGTTCTTCTTCCCTGTCCTCAGCCAACTCCTCCAACCCATCTCTGTTGTCCCAGATTTTGGTGAAGCCAAATGACATTGCACCGGCGCTACCTCCACTAGGTCCAGCGCTTCCTTCGCCCGGTTCAGTGTCAGTTGATTTTGACATGTTTTCGATGAGCTCTTCGACACTGCGTTCAGTGTACACGATGTCTTGAGACTTCCCATCATCATCAAACAACGCACGCTATAGAATTATAAACAGATGTTATCAGCTGCAACTCTCTAAATGTTGTGAGGATAGGATACTTGCTGCACCGAAAGTGACCAAGCTTTGAATATCTTCTTGTTCATCGTTTTTCATGTTTTGAATCTAGAGCAGTAAGGAGCAAACCACCTATCAAAACAGCTTCATTGTGACAAATTATCAGGACAGACTCACGATAACATGATCCAACACCATCTTTTTTTTTGCGGCCTGGTACATCTTTTCTTCCATTGTATCTCTGACCATAAATTTGAACACAAGAACCTAGACGCCCAGAATATGACATCAGTGTCAAATTTTAGGCAAATTGATTCCTTTCTCACCTCTTTCTGCTGTCCAAATCGATGCGCTCTGGAAATTGCTTGGAGATCTTGGTGTGGGTTGTAATCCGCATCAAAAATGATCACAGTATCAGCTGTTGCTCTGAGCATAGAAGGATGACTATATTAGTCTTATGTTTTAATTGGGGAAAGCAAAGAAAAACTCACAAGTTGATACCAACTCCACCAGCTCGAGTGGTGAGCAAGAACAAGTTGTGCTCGGAACCTGGGGCGTTGAACTTGTCCATGTCCTTTTGACGTTGAGCTTGAGGGGTATCTCCAGTGAGTACTATAAATCAAGTAGAGCATATAAGTGATACCATGCGAATATTGAAGAGACCGTGCTAACGAACAGAGATATTTCAAGCCTTCTGCTTCAAGCCAGTCCTCAACTAACAAATACTGGTAAGGTTGGGATGAATTCGTAACAGCAGCGAATTAATTTTACTTACTGATATCCAAAACGATCTTGAACTGTTTGAGGAGAATCGTCAGTGATCAGATGCTACATGAATGCAGACAAATGAGTTCTGACCTGAGAGAACAACAGCACGCGATGCCCTCGAGCAAAGAGTTTCGGAAGCATCACCTTGAGAAGCAGAAGTTTACAACTAGCGTCTTCCATGTTTTTGTGTTGCTTCTCTGCGGAGACAGTCAGGTCTTCGATGGAGTGATCAATGAGGTATGGATGTTGACAAGTCCTACGAGCGAAAATGTTCAATTACAGAGCAAAACAGTTGGAGAACGGCAGCAAGAGCTTACTTTCGCAGTTGCATACAGATGTTGGCACTTAAAAAACCCAGAGCGTGAGAAGTGAGAGACTTAGAAAACTTGAAAAAGGAAAGAGCTCACACGCTCGTTGCCTTTTGCCGGTTCGAAGACATTCTGACCCCGTTGATCTTAAGCTTTTGGATCAGCTCTAAGTTAGCGGTCAGTATTGACTTGTACACCTCTTTCTGAAGCGGACGCATACTATAAGAGGAAGAAAAGCGGAGACCGAACATGTAAAAATGCCATCACCGATTGCTAGATCGTAAGAACTCACGACAAAGGTACGATCACCTCGTGTCGCGGTGGCAGCTTCAAAACCTCAGACTTGATTCGTCTCAAGAAGCTGAAGCAACAGTTCAGTTAGAATATGAATTCCACAATAAGCAGAAAATGTTTAACTTACTATGGAGTAAGGCGACTGTGAAGCTCTTTGACCTTCTCTTCGTTTAGATCTGTGAATCTGCTTTCTAAAGTATTGAGATTGCCCCTGAACGTGATGGAAAACCAAAGTCAGATCTGAAAGTAAATCTTAACTCGTATGCAACTGGAAAATCTCACCATTCGTTCGGGTCCAAGAAACTCAGAAGAGTAAAGAGCTCTCTCTGAGTAGATAAAACAAACCAAGAAGGTTGAAGTCAAAAAAGGCCCCAAAAAAAAAGAGAAAAAAAGGAAGGCATTTTAACCCACAATATTGTTGTTGAGGGGAGTGCCTGGGATGCGGAAGATGGAAAATATCAGTCCGGTAAATCTCTTGATTTGGGAACATCAATAGTCACCGGTCATCAGAACACGTTGTACCGCATTCAAAGATAGCAGGTTCTTGAAAATGAGGTTACTATCCGATTTCAGTCGCTGACCTTCATCGATCTTTTAAAACAAAGCACCTGAGGACAAGCTCGTCACTATCAGCGAGACACTGGTCACTTACTATCAAAGTATCCCAAGTACCAACTCCAGCAATGGTGCTGAAGCTTTTGGAGGTAATGACTTCGTATCTGAAGAGCGAGATCGAATTTAGAACGACATTCTCGCAAAGGCTAGCGAGAGAGCAAACTCACGTTGTCAAGACCACATGGCTAGTGAGCAGAAAGAAAGCCGTCAAAAGGAGTTTCATTTATTAAGTTAAAATAGTACTTACGCTTTCAATCTTCGACTTCGGCCAGAACCACCTGGATGGAAAAGTTCCATACTCTCTACGATATCTTTACTCTCTTTCCCACCATAGTAAGGAACGACACGGACATCCGGAGCCCATTTTTGGAACTCGCGGACCCAATCTGTGAATGAAGAGTTGAGTCAGAAGATCTGGAGGAGAAAGGACGTGAATTCACGAACTTGTGATGGTTGAGTTAGGTACGGTAATCAGATGAGGGTAAACTAAAGAGGTAAAATGCTATTAGCGAGTTGAAAGGCCGGGATGATACTATAGAACTATGTACTATTGTTTTTCGTCAGGGTTGCGACGAAGGAGACAATCTGGACACTGATCACGGTCATCGCTTCAAAATGAGCACACGATCACGGGAGCACAAACAATGTAGGTACTGACGTTTTTCCAAGACCCATGTCATCTGCCAAGATACACGATCTAGCGTTCTTCCATTGCTGAACGAGCCAGTTGAGGCCCTCCAGCTGGAACTGCATCAGAGTCTAGGTAGGGACAAATCACCAGAGGTGGTCAGAAAACATGGATGTGGAATTCAAGAGATGAGGAAAGTATACTAACTCCTCCTTTCAGGTGAGTTGGCTGAGTTTTGAAGAACTTTAGGCCTGATCGAGCTTCGCGATCTCGACGCTCTCGGTCTTGTCTACTCAACGGGGGGATCACGACCGTTCGAGCTTTAAGGAAGTCAATGTAAGCCATCTTGAATGCATCGTAAAGCTCAGGTTCGTCTGGAGACGGGACTTTCTCCCAAAGCGCTAGAAATGGGGAGGCTTGTGTCATTTGGAAGACACTCTGGACAACAAGGTGCTCCTTACTTACAGGTCGAGTAAGGGAGTTCGCGACACTTGACAAACGCCCAAAGAACGTCAAGATGATTCTTGTGGGAGATTTTACTCTTGGTGAATTTCTCCCAGTCAAGAATAGGAAGACCTTCGTCGGAGTCTATCAGTTTCCGACTACCCTTCTGCGTCTTCTTTGGAACTTTGTAGCCAGGTGGATACTTCATATAGATGTCCATTACTCGATCAAAAGTAACCCAGTCCTTGGGTATCTCAGCCTCAGCATTGACTCGGGGTAAAGGTGAGGGGCCGTAGATTTGAGGAGGTGCATCGTCACTCTCCCTGTATTTCTTTGGTGTTGACTTCGAGCGAGTAACGGTATCGTCTTCTGCATTGATAGCACCTTCATCAGGAGTTGTTGTACCTTGATCGACAGCTCCTCCCCCACCAGCCGAGACGAGTTCGGAAAGTTCAATCGCTGAGCCTTTCTCGAGGAAATTTCGAAGTTTTCCTGGGAATTTTGCCGACATGACTTGATGTGGGACCCATTCACACTTGAGTAATGAGAAGAACTAGTCAGAGAGACCGTCAACAAAGAGGGGCTCTCGCTAACGCACCTTCCGGAAGCCAGTTTCTTCCCATTTGACGAGATATTCTCTGGGAAGAGCCTCTTTCCAAGGTGGAATCTCACCAGGTTTGTACTTTTCTTTCGCATTAGATGGCCAAGGCCGCCAAGCTAATATGAAACCTATGTTGTCCTGCCATCGTTCTGGAGAAAAGTAACAGCATAGTCAGGGCGAGCGCAGGAGAGTCGACAAAAGGTTTGAAAACGCACCACAGTCAACACAGACCCAATCTCTTTCGCTATAGAGAGTTGCCTTGTTTCCAGGGAGTTTCCAACCTTCATCGGTAGGATCAGGAACTGCGGCCAAATGAGATAAAAACACCTTGTTGAGTTGGCAATCTCAACCACGGCGAGAGAGCGAGAGAGAGAGAAGAACCAGTGAGTACTCACGACACGTGTAATGACCTGCTCTCTTGCAGATTTTGCACCTAAACAACAACATCCTCTTTTGCTCCGTTTCTTTCTTCTTCTCTTCGCCATTTTGAACTTTGTTTTGATCGCCTCCTTCGTTGGCTCCATGGACGTCCATTTCATCCCCCAAGTTGGCATTTGAGGCTGTCTTCAAAGGAGTCTCTTTTGGTAAAGAAGGAACGAAGATGTCATCATCGCCCTGCTGTGAGCGGTTAGATGTGTTGGCTTGAGGAGGTGGAGAGGACCCGTCGACATTGACGGGCAGGTCCTTCGAAATATTAGATCCTTCAACATCCACCATCTCGACATCACCATCACCCACGTTCTGAGTACCTCTTTCCTCCTCCTCGAGTTTATCGAGGTATTCATCGCTCAGCCTCACGCTCTCGTCAACCTTCCTCATGCACTCCTTTTCTATCTCATCAATCGCGTCTTGCGAGTCGAGCGCGCAGACCATGCATCGAGAGTCGACTTTGCAGCGAGCACAGACGAAGGTGACGGTTTCCTTTGGATCCGGCCCAATTCTCTTGGAACCATCGAGCGGCTTGAGGAGGAGTTGCTTTTTCTGATCGGGTCCAAGACAGCCGAAATGGGCCTGAAGCCAACGTGATAGATCGGCTTAGGTTTCTGTCGTGGGTAAACAAAAGAGTGAGAAAAATAACATACCGCAACTCGACAAACACCACACTGAGCCCAACCACCCATCCGGCTGATCTCCTCATCCTCCGACATCAGATCCTCATCGTCATTGTCTCTCGACCCCTTCCTCTTATTTCGATACTTCTTTGCTCTCCTAATTGCTTTCGCAATGAGCTCCGCAGCTGGTGGCTTATCACATTCTGGATTGCAGACAGATCGCGGTCAGGCTAAGAGGAGAGAAAATAACAACACAGAAAGTAACTCACTCTCACAAAAATCTCGGTGTAACCACGGGCCATCTTCATTATCGTCCTCTCCATCATCGTCATCATCACCCTCATCATCATCGTTGTCTTGTCCAGCGTCATCATCGCCATCCTCTGCCTCCTTCTCACCAAGGATCTCCAAACCATCGTCGTCTTCGTCGTCGTCGTCCGTGTCAAAATCGACGACTACCCTCTTCTCTCTTTCTTTCCCACTCTCTACAGCATCCTCCTCCTCCGAGGACGACGGCACGGTCTTATACTTCCTCATCCTTGCCTGCATCGCCCTGTCCTCTTCTCTCTCCACTTTCACCACATCTTCTTCCCTATACCCATGTTCGTTAACCGTCGTATGCATCCTCGAAGACCGTCGTATGGGCTCCTCGGGTGCTTGGGACGAGGAGGAAGAGAAGGATCCCGATCGGCGGCGGCGCTGACCTTTATTACGGCGGGAGGATTTGCGGGCGGTCATTTGCGGTTCAGAGACATCCTATATTTTTCAAACAAAGTTAATTCCACTGAGGTGTATAAGAAAAAAGGGGGGGTGCGGGAACCCACAGATTCGTCGTTGTTGTTGCCATTGCCATTCGAGTCGCTCGACTCGACAATGGCAGACTTGATGTTCCTGCGTAGGTTGAGTTTGACCTTGGTCGAGCCGCCATTGAAGGACCTCCGTCGAGGAGTCAATTGTCTGTCGGGTGATGACTCAGACCCTGACGCGTAGTTGGTGGACCAACGGTGCTTGCTGATGAGTTGCAACGGCATTCGTCAGATGTCTCTCAGCGTGACAGTAATGAAAGTCAGAAATTAGACGAGGACTAACAGGGCATTTTGTTTACCCTTTGACCTCTCCCTACTAGCTCTGCCCATCCTCGACACCTCCATCTCCTCATCCTCACTATCATCCTCATCATAATCTTCCCCCTCCCCCTCTTGAGTGCCATCATCTTCCTCACTCCCATTACTTCTCTCCCCTTCCACCTGGCTTGAGCTCCTTGCCTTCCTCTTTTCCCTTGGGGCGCGATGTGAAGATGCGGGCAGGACCAGCGTGAGCTCGTCCTCGTCTTCGTCGCTCAAAACCACCACCGGCCTTCTCAATGGATGCAAGGGCAGCTCGGCATACGAAGACGTAGAGCTTTGTGCCCCTGGAGAGTTAGGCGTTGGGGCGCGGAGCGAGGACGAGCGTGGTTTGTTTGAGAGGGAAGAGAGCGTAGAGGGTACGGCGGAAAGCGTCACAGCAGGAAGAACACCGCTTGATAGCACCTCGTTGGCTTCTGGGGCTTTCTCGTTTGGTTCTTGAGTTTTTAGCGAGGTGTCTGTCTTGCCGCTGTCGTGCTGCTTCACCTCCCTCACGTCGCCGCTGCCATCCTTCTCATTTGAGGACGGCGATTTCGTCCCGGATGAGCTAGAGAATAACATCGCGACTGATGGCGAAAAGATGTTTGACAGCGACTCTGTGAAAGTGGCTTTCTTTGGCGTGCCTGGTGCTGGCGCTGAGCTGACCTGTCCGGTCGACGACGTAGTGGCGGAGGGCTTGGGCGAGCTTACTACAGGAGCAGTGTGAGAGGTCGACTCCATCGATTTAGTGGATATCGAGAGCGTCGGTTGGATGATTGAGGGTGAGCGACTCCGAGCTGGTGCTGGCAGTGCAGATTCCTTGTGGTTCTCGTTCTCCTTCAGCATATCGTGTTGGTTCAAATTCTCCTCTGACAGAACCACCTTCTCCTTCTCTCCGTTTATGCGAACAGTTGTTTCACCAGTCGACGCTGCTGGTGCTGGTGAGCTAGGGAGGTGGATCTTAAGGGCGACCTCACGTGAAACTGACGGTTCAGGTTCGTCTTCTTCTGCATCCGGCTCGTTTGAGACTAAGTCAAGAGGATCTGAGGAAGGGTGGTCATTTGTCGAGCCCCCGTACTCAGACAAAGCTGGTGGATCTGCCATGGTTTGGACACGCAGGAGGCGGTCGGGCGACGTTGGGGGACGTCCCTCAGTCGAAGGTGTCTTTCCCTTCTGTTACTTCTTGAATTTGCAAATGCTGGATCTCCGTGAGAAGTTATGGTATTGGTTAGAAATAGGTCATGAGTTGGGGACAGTGGAGGTTTGTAAATTGACAGGACGCGTTGAAGGTGAGGGAAGCCAAAAAAAAATAAAAGATAAAATCAAGACGGATTTTAGATTAGCCGTTCGTGGTTGTAGATATGGAAGAGGAGGTCACAAAGAAAATGTTTGTTTAGCTCAGAAGAAGAAAACTCTCGTTGAAGCTTTGTTAGCACACTGGGAGGCAGATCGGCGCACCAATCTACATCAAGGTTCAGAGTACAAAGTAGAAGCTTCCTATAGATACCATGGGTCTAAGCAGGTCACACTTTGGAGTATCATTGAAACGTCGCTCTGGTCAAGCAGGCAATCATTTCCCTGTCGTCATTCGATAAACAGTACGATAAGATCGATGAGATCCTTTAGCAGGGACCTGTCAACAGACCATACATCTGACGGAGCAATTGCCCATCTCATCCAACCCATCGCCATGTTCTCTCCCAACGCAACGGTGCCGTGTCTAGCCTGGCGCTGCGCGTTAGGTCCAATTGAAGTTGTGCGGGTGTCCGTTTTACGCCTGGATGTTGGAGTTGCGAGGCAAGTTAGGAAAGTAGAAACACTAGAGATAAGCTATATGTTATTTATAGCTCCAATCCTAACATCATTAGAAGAATAATCTCATAGACCCTCTTCGCTGTCCTCCGCCACAACTCATCGACTCAGGAATGAACGAGCGAGACGCCCCCAACGGCATCCCACCGAACATCGACGAGATGGACCACGTCACTTCCATCAAGACGGAAGCCCACATGGATCACTCTCACCATTTCTCTTCCGACACAGACGACGACGATTACAACCACCGAAATACAGACGACGATATCGATTGCAAACGCCCCAGACTCAGGCTGGGTGGGTATCGTCTGATGCTGCTTCTGTTACATCTACCCGATGATACTGACTAACTTTGTCTTTCTCCCTTGACTTCGCTGCGTCTCCAGCTAGAGCGTGCGACCGTTGCAAGTTCGTACCGCATTCACTCCGGAACAGCACATGGCCCTGGAGGCTTGCTTCCTCAGCAGAACCCTTCTGAACTGACTTCTTCTTTCTTCCCTTTTCTCTACTCTACCTCTGCCACTTACCTTCTCATCAACGCCATATCCCCTTAGACGAAGAAAGATCAAGGTGTGTTGCATCCTCCAGTGGTCTAATCGCTCCCTCACCTTATGCCCTCAATACTGACGGCTCTGCCTTCCTCCCTTCTTTTTATGACGACAGTGCGATGAAGGACATCCGTGTGCACCCTGTGTAGGATCAAAGACGCAGTGTAAGTCCCTAACTACTGTCGTTACCAAATTTTAGGCTCGTCATTCCGTCTGACACATCGTCCCCTTTAATTCCAGGCACCTTTAACACCCCGACCAGAAGGACCTCAAAACCAAGGTAATGCCAACCACCTTTTCCTCTGACAGAAAGTCCGAAACTGATGTAGAAACCTGGGGTCTGACGTTCTTCCTGCGTAGGGTCGCTGAACGGCCGAGAAAGAACGTCAAGGACCTCGAAGCTCGCATGGCTTCACTCGAACAACAACTGCGACGTATGCTCATCCCTCTCAAAACAATTATTTTTCCTCTGGAAATGTAGACTGAACGATGCCTTTTCCTTTTTCGCAGATGTGCCCAATCACGTCCACAACGAAGCCCTCACGAAGCTAGACCAGCACCTCCTCAATCCTTCGTCCCAGAACGACGCCTCCAACTCCTCATCCTCGTCCACCACCGCACTGGCTCCCAAGTTAACACACTCCATGCGCCCGCCCATCTATGCCGCCGCGTCCGGCTCTCGACCCCAACAGTCGTTTACGTCGAGCAGTGACGGGGGTATCGACAGCGTGACGAGAGACATGGAGAGCATGAACATGAGCCCTGGCTTCATATATCTCGATGAGATGGGAATGTCGTAAGTACTCCCTTTTCCCTTGCTTTGACTTTCGCTTCGAGAGGAGAAAAAAATGGGCGTAGAAGACCGTGCGGGAAGGCTTACTCCGCCCTGTGTCTTTTCTCTGTTTGGCGCTTGCGTAGGAAATGGCAAGGCGCAACATCCGGATTTCCCCTCCTTCAACTACTAGCAGAACAAGAGCGCCAGCCGTCGCAGCACAGCAGCCCTTCCAACTCGTCCTCGGCACACTCCCCGCCAGGCGCGTCTCCGTCCGCGCACAGCAGCACGCCCAAGTACCCGTCCCCACCACCTACCAAGCTCCCAGGTGCAACCCCGAAACCTGCAACTCCAGGCTCGAACCCAGAGATCAGGGACGGCCAGGGCGATGCGGATTTCTTCCCTGACCGTCAACCACGAGCGTTCGCGCACCTGGACCCGGAGGCGAGCTGGAAGGCCATCACAGGCGTCATCCCAAGCGACCTGATGGATACACTCATAAGGAGTTATCTCAGTACAACACATTTGTTGTGGCCGTAAGTATTTTTCCTCTCATCGCTGGTGCCTCTCACCTGCGTACTTACAGCTGACCCTCGCCCCTCAACGTGTTGATACCCGCCCAGATTCCTCCACGTCCCCTCCTTCCTGGCAGACTATGCGAATCCTTCCCGGTGGGGTGAGACAGGCTTCGCACGCTTCATCGTCGCCGTCTGCACCCTCTCATCGCGCCATGTCGACGACCCTCGCGTGCGCGCAAATCCAAGCGACCCGAGCAGCGCGGGCAAGACGTACTTTGAGCTGTTCAAGAAGATGCAGGACTTGCCCCAGATTGACCGGCCGACGCTATATTCTACACAGGCGAGGTTTTTGGTCGGCATCTACTGCATGGGACTGGGCACGCTCAGTTATGCCTTCATGCTCTTTGCGGAGAGTATCACGATGGTTAGTTGGTTTTCTTTCTCAGGAACTTTTTGTTTTTGGCGGTGGTGGCTGTTTCGATAGTAGTGGTCTAATCTTTCCAAGCCGTTTACTGGTCGCTGACTATTTGTTTTGCTTGTCCGCACGTCAGGCAATCGACGGCGGTTTACATCGTGATGTAACGACGTATGACATCTTCAGTCCTATCGAAATAGAAGTCCGAAAAGTAAGTTTGATTTCTTCTTATAGGCCACGCTCTGGCGTCAAGCTAATCCATCACCCTTTGTATGTTTGTATCCACAGCGGACATTTTGGTCCATCTACTGCTGGGATAAACTTTCGGGTGCGTGCTTCGGACGACCAGCTATGATCCAGTATGAACACTCTTTTCTCCCATCATGTTCCTCCGCTCTCCTGCTGACACTTCATCTGTTTTTCAATAAAGCTTGAGAGACTGTGATGTCCCAGAACCTGTCATCTTGGACGATGAGTACATCACCGAGCAGGGACTAGGGGTTCAGCCGGAAGGTACCAAACCATGCATCTGTGCCTTTGTCTCTGCGATCAGACTTCACGTCGTCCTCGAGGGAGTAGTGAGTTTTGCCTCTATCTCAACTGTCCCTTTTTTTTAAGTCTCTGACCCGAAGTGTTTTCGTATCTTTGCTGTCTTAGCTCGATGGATCTGTCAGACCTTCCGACTTTGCGTCTTCTGACTTCCTCTCCAAAGCCGCCTCTGTCATTGCTCGGAGGTACACTCAGTCGGAGTCGCTCAGAGAAGAAGAGTCTCTGCTGGAAGACTGGTGCTCGGTTCTTGAACCCCATTGGAACTACAATACCGCTACCATTGCGTCGAAGGATCCTGTGAGGATCACTCAGGCGGAGAGGTTGCATTGCTTGGAGCATCTTGTTCGAATGCGTGAGTCACTTCCTTTTTCCCAACGAGATTGCTCACACAGCTATTGATCAATCTTTTTTTTTTTCATTCGTAGTTATTTTCCGCCATCGATTCAGTCAGATCCATCTCTCCCCTAATATGTCTCCCGAGGATAAGGCGCGCCACCACGAATACGTTCGCAAAGCGATGCAGTCGAGTCTCACCATCGTCGCGTCGCATCTTCATATCTCCCAACGAGGGTATATGACATACTACGGTGTCCATGTTATCCATCAGCTCGCTCAGGCTGGAAGGACGCTTGTCGCGGTGATTTTAAACTGTAAAAGCCAGGAGTTTAGGCCGTTGATTACGAGTAGCATTGAGGGCCTGAGAAGTTGTGTGGGACTCTTGAGACGTTTCTCAGGTAGATACATTGTAAGCTGTTCCCTTTTTCCTGATAATAGCTCGTCGACTGACTTGCACTCTTGTCCTCCTCAGTGCGGTCTCCGATCCGCCGACATCTTGGATGAGTTTTGTCGCATCGTGAGTTTACTTCATATCTCCTTCTTTTTTAGCAGTCACTGGAGCTACCTTGTTCCTGCAGTGCAAAATTCCCGTCGATGCGCCTCCTGTCCCAGCCGTTGAAGCAACCCCATCACCAGCCTGGCTTCGTCCCGTCCGAAAACGCTCAACGGCTTCTCCAGCTGGTCTTCCACGATCACGACCATCTCAATCTGTGACTCATCCTCCTGATATCATGGAAGACACGACCTCTTTCATCAACAATACCAACGGCTACAGCGACACCACTACCAACAATATCAGCAACGGTTTACTCTCTCCTCAATCACAAGAGCAGCAGTCTGCTCCAAGCTTTGGAGACTACCATCAACCTGATGAAGATACAAGCTTCTTCTCCTTTGTCAACATAGAATCCGTTCCCAACTCGCCGGTAGCCAACGGTTCATCATCAATCCCCATGGTCGATACTTCCAACACAATGATGACTGGCATCAACACTTTGAATGGCAACATTGCCCCTTCAACTTACGATATGAGCAGCATCCCTGAACCTGACGTCGCCCTGGGCGCGTTGCCGACCATGGGCTCATACGCCAACGACATGGAATTTGGATTACCTGACTTAGGTCTCAGTGGTCTAGACAATGTCACTGCTACAGAAAATTTGTGAGTTCTTCTTCTTCTTGGTCATATGCACTCAACGAGAGCTCTCACTGACTTGCCATTGTGCACCACAGATCTGCGGCAGAAATCCTTTCGTTACTTCAGGATGGGCAGTTTGATTACTCGGAACTTTTCCCTGATCAGCTTCTTTCTACTGATTCTATGAATCAGGATATCCCAGGCTTTTAATTTCTCATATTTTTTTATATTTTTGGTCAAGTTCAATTCTTATATCGAAGATTTATTTCTTGTGTTCTCATATTTCTTTGCAAGATGTTTAAACCCATCGCCAGTTCCCTTCAAGCTCGGAAGTTGGCTTATTGAGCGTCTTGATGAATACCAAGAGACACGACTCGCGTTCGAATTGACTGCGGGTCGGAAGGTATTGAGCGAGGAGGGTTACATCTCCAGACCATCTTTTCAAGTCTTCGCCGCAATAAGGATCGGCACTTGGACTACAGCTTCAAATAATGTGAGTGGGTCTTCTCCCATTTCTAATCCCCTGTAAATCTCTCAGAATATCTTTCGTAGAACTCGTTCATGTCAGTATTGGCTTTCTGTGGAGCACTCAATGTCGAATCCATCTCCGACAGATCGGGTTTCTCTTCTCTTCTCGAAAAATCAATGGATCTCTAATGCGGTACTTGCTTTTTAGAGGGATAGAAAATATTCTGTCGTGGCCCCGCTCCCAATAGACTTAAGAGCGACATCGACGAGAAGCTGCGCTTTTAATGTTGAAGGAGTCATCTTGCGCCAATTAACTGGAGTTCTGCAGATTACACGCCTTCTCACTGATATAAATTAACTGTTTACATTGCCAGCGATCTCACTTCTTCAGTTTATCTCTAGGGACGGACACTCAGTGTGCGTTTGAATAGCAACCAGGATCGTCTGGGTCTTCTTCTTCCTGTACATCTTCCTGAACCTGTTTCAAGGGCTCATCATCGCTAGCAGCGTTGTCATTTTCGTTATTCAAGTCGTCTTCATCGCTATCTTCACTTTGCTGAACTGGCACACTGTGAAGGGCTGAGTTATTGGAACTGATGGAGGACGGAGACGACATCAACGACATCAGCCTCACGGTTGTCCATTCCCCAAACTATCACATCCAACCAACCCTCCTGCTTCAATCACAAAATTATCTACGGAAGATGAACCCTTCGGAAGTTCGGTAAACGGGAATATATCGACGGGAAATCAGTTGTCACCGCCGCTGGAACCACGATTTCTCCTTTTTTTCACTTTTACTTTGTGCTCAGGGAGCCAAGACAAACAGCTGCCTTATGTGTAGTTAGTCTAGTTCATGAGTGGTAGCTTCAAGCTCTCATTGTATATATAATTTTGTTAAAACAGGAATTTCATGGCCAGCAGAGCTGCGTATCTACAGCTCGTCTCTTCGGGAGATAATCTCTAAGAGCTCAACTTCAAAGACAAGAGTAGCTCCTAGACATGGCACCGCAAAACATTGTAGAATCAGAGACTGCACGGTATAGATGAGAGACAGCGACAATCTCACCTCCTGGGATAGCTCCACCAGCTCCTCTCGAGCCATAACCCAACTCCGGTGGAATAGTCAGCTTTCTCTTCTCGCCGACGCACATGTCAAGCAGACCTTGGTCCCAGCCCTTGATGACCTGTCCGGCACCGAGAGTGAACTGGAAAGGCTGGTTTCTATCGAGCGATGAATCGAATTTCTTTCCACCGTCGTACAACGTTCCAGTGTAGTGCATGCTCAGCTTCAAACGAGAAATCAGCGTTTAACTCAGTGAAACAGCACGATGAGGGCATGGGAGAGGAGAAGTGTGTCGCAAGGCAGTTTATTAACCCACCTTATCGTATTTTCGGGTGGTTGTTGGACAATCCTCTGGTCTGTATTTGACACCTGTAGAAGAAACAATAGCTTCAATAAAACCCCTTCGTCACTAAAACCACAGAGCTGAAGATACTCACCGATTCTCAAGTCTTTGACACCTTTGCCAGCAGGGACCTCTTCCACGACCTCTTCACCGTGAGAGTGTCCTCCGTGAGCCATAGCCAACAGAGGAAGTGATAAAAAAAGGAAGGAAAGAGATGGAAGTCTCATTTTTGTTCGAAGAGGTGAGTGACAAAGTCCAAAGTGTGGCTCTCGAGGATGACAACGTATCAACATCCAGTGGCGCCAACTCAGAAGGACAGAATGATGTAGAAATGTTAATATATATCGTATCAATCCAGTGTACCATTCTTTTGCTCTATACTATCACAACTAAGAAGAGCAGGAGCAATGTGAAGATGGGGATAAACGCTCCAAGTATTTCAAGATGAACTTCTGAGATTGTTAGCTCGCTTGTAACGCCTTTGGCGTTGGGACGAGAGTCACGAGTTTGTATGATGCACACTTTTTCGAAGATCACGTATTTGTTTACATTTATCCGCCCTAAACGCTGAGAGTACAAGTCTGCCATCAAGGGCGCCTCGCACTACCTCGACGTTCTCTCAGATATCCTTTTCGCACTCATGTCCCTCTCATCAACAAACGTCAAGGGTCCAACTTCTAGGCAACATGAAAGCTGCAGCAGATAGACTTCGTTAAGGATCTGAAACACAAAATGTAAGTCAGAAGATTGATAGCGGGTTAGTATTATTATGATGCTAACCTATCCAGGTGATTTGATATCGTTTTAAATCTTCCAGAGCAGTCCATTACATTTGAGAATATTATCTACGACGTTGGAGAGATCGAATAATAATCGACAGCCCCTACGGGTAAAGAGAGGAACGAGAAACTCACGCAAATGCAAGTCTGCTTATAGTTGTCATATCCATCTCGCCAACATGTGACGACTTGCGTTTCCAGAAGTGGTAGGATACAATCACTTTTGGAGAAACATGCCCCTTTTGTTACTACCCCTATATAGTTACTCTATACCGCTAACTTGTTTTCAACACTTGGACTGCAGTGGTTGGAGAAGTATGCTCTATAAAACGCTGTCGCGTTTGTCCCAACCATCGTAGCTAGACTGAATTCAATTTGAATCATCTACTTCTTAAATAGGGGGAAAGCGATTTGGTATGTGAGGCTTTACTCGATATATCATTGAAAGAAGATATGTCCGCTCACTACGAACATGGTCTCTCAGAGCCAAAGCGATTGCACTGGCCAGCCTTACCACAACTATCTCACCGTTCCAGCCACCATCCGCAGATATCAAGCCTCACTCAGAACACTCCTCCTACTGACCACCTTTCCACCAACGACAACTGTTCGTCCCCAGCAGGTACTCCCTCCGCTAAGGCAGAGCTCTCTCAGTCCTCGCGGGCCATGGATAAGCACAAAGTTGGCTCTGTCACCAACTCTCGGAAGCAAATTTTTGATTCCTGAAGATGCTGCTGGGGGTAGAATCATGCGAGTGAGTGCGAGCAGGTGAGACGGGGTCGATCGCTGGAACGTCGTTATGGATGACGAGAGGAGAGTGAGAGGGTCTGGAGAAAGGAGGTGGGTGAAGAGATTTCCGAGGTTACTAACAACATGAAGCAAGTGGGATGAGTTCGAAGAGAAGATCTTAGATCAGGGTCAGGAAGGACCAGAAGGAGATGACTACAAATGACGCACTTCAGCCCCAACTCAACTTTGAATCCTCTACTCTCCATCTCCCAGATATCAAACCCGCCTCTCCCCCTTTGTCCCCACTCAATATCTCGACCCATCATAAACCCGTCGCTCGGAGGCAGCCCCACGAACGTTACGTCGAGGCCTTTCTCGCTGATGACCGCTGCGAGGGAAGAGAGCTGTTCGGCTGAGTAAAGGGAGAGGTGCGTCATATGTCCTAAAACAAGCTTCTTGTGCGGAGTTTGGGATAGTTGGGTGAGGACATAAGGGAGGAGAGGGGTGTATGAAGGGGATAGGGTGTAGTCGAGATGGAAACTGAGGTTGTCAGTGCATGCCAAGATGGGAGACAATTAGATTAGACGTAATAGAGGCAAAAAAGATCATTGATGAGACTCACTCAAGTTCCAGATTGAATTCTCTCGCTACTTCAAAGATGAAATCGATGTTCTTCTTCGAACCCTCATGTGTCGCTTCCACATACGGGGCGCTCCCGATGGCATCTATCCCTTCCATCACGGCCGCCTCCCTCACAACCTTTCTCACATCATCTTCATCACTCGTGCAGAGCCTTTCTTGGAGGAAGAGGACAATTCGTATGTCTATCCTTCCAGCCCACTCCTCCTTCAGCTGAAGTGCAGAGAGGATCGATTTAAGGCCGATGACCGGGTCAACTTCACAATGGGCAGTCAGAGAAGTTACACCAGATGAGAGAGAGGATTGAAGCACGTGTGTTGAGCGGACTGTTATCGATTCAGATGTGAAGAGAGCTTTACTATTGAGACGCGACACCGTTTAGATTTCAAAGCGGCTGCTTGCACCCACAACAGAGTCCACAAGTCTACTCACTGCTTTAGTGTCTTTTCCAAAGCTTCATTGAAGTCACCTGTCACTGCACACCCACACTCGAATTCCTGACTGCCTTCCGCGCCCTCGTTGATCAGGTACGCCTTGTCGAGGTGCATGTGAGGCGCATTGAACCCTCCTGGGAGCAGGAACGTGGCCTTATTTCCATCCACAGTATTTGATTGGGTATCATAGGTCGTGTTGGGAAATAGTATGGGCAGGTTGGGTGGGAAGGAGGAGGAAACAGACAAGGTCGTGGCTGGATTGATCTGAGTGATCATGCCTTCCGAGTTGGTAGTGATGTCTACCAACTTGGATCCAATGTCACCTTCTCCATCGAGGACATACACATTCTTAATATAGAGAGCCATTGAGAAGAAATGGAAGAAATTTATGACTTGTTGGCCAATTGTCGTCAGTTTCGAATCTCCGGCTTCACTTCGCCAATATCAGCCCACCACCATATCTCACTCAAAATTGTGAGATAGCAACGATGGCTGAAGAGGAGCTCCCTTTGAATGAGAAGCTGGCCATCGTCAAGTCGTTCATCCTGCAGTCTCCACCAGGCGAGCTGAACGACGTCCTTAACGACATCAAATCGACTCTAGCTGTCGACCCCCAGTTCAACCCAGCTCAACTCATCCCAGCCATCAAACAGTACAACATCGACACGTTCCATTCGTTCAAGCTTGCTGGTCAATCGAGTACGGTAAGCAGGTAGCGTGTTTACCCAATTGGTTGCGAAGTGACGATGACATTGACCGCTCCTTCTCCCCCCTACTTTTGCGTCAACAGACTGTCCTCGCCAAGGAAGCCATCATTCCCTCAACCTCGTCAGATAAAGAAGAAACGTCGTACTACGATCCAATCACCTCTGTCACATACAGCTACAACCACCTCACCTCCGTCCGTTCTCGCTTACCTCTCCCTATCTCACAAATATCTACTGAACGTATTTACCTCTTCTTCTTGCTTCCACCAACAACTACAGACTTCAGATAACATCGCACCATTATCGCTTTATCCAGCACCCGCTGATTCAACTGTCTCCTTCCTCAAAGACCTTCAGAAAGAAGTCAGTAAATATGTGGGCAACCATTACACCTCGGGAGGAGGAGCTGTCTTCCCAACGCTGAGCGAGACCACTAAGGAAGATACAAAACAGGTCTTAAAGCCAAAGAAGCCCAAACCAGCTCCAGTTGCCGTGGATGAGAAGAAGGAAGATGAGTTAGAGAAACAACCACCAGCAACGCACACCCTCGAATTTGAAGGCATTAAGGACGTCACTGATACGGCCCTGGTCGAAACTGCTGAAGAGGTGAAGGAGAAGGCTAAGGTTGTGGAAGACGTCTTGGATGAACCTGAAGAGGTGGACGAGAAAGCTGAATTAGTCGGCACCGTGGGGGATGCCAATGAGGAAGGGGCTACGGACAAGGAGATCCCTGTAGATGTAACGCCAGCTGGTGATGAGGAAAAGAAGGAGATCAAGGATGAAGAGATGAAAGAACCTGAGACAGACCCCGAAGCTGGCATCGTCGACCCAATCGGCTCGTCACCCACACCAGCAGGACTAACCTCAACAGCAGCAGCAACAACAGATGCTGCTGCTACTGAAGAGAAGAAGGAAATCCAGGATGAAGAGATGAAGGATCCATCGACCGATCCTGAAGCTGGAATCGTCGATCCTACCTCATCATCAGCCGTAGCCGCCTTTGAAGAGGATGAAGAAGTTGACGAGTATGAAGACGTCACTACTTCAATCCCCGCTGTTGGTTTTAAAGATGAAGACACATTCACCATAGTCCTCGTCGGCTCGAAAAACTCACCTACCAATTTCTGGTACGTTTCTCCATTTCGACGTTCTATCACTTCAAATCTGACCGCGTTGTCATTTTTGTCCTCTTGCTGTTCTTCGGCAACAAAAGGACGGGAAAAGTACGATCCTCGTACATCCTCACCCTCTCTACGTCCTCGCTCGTTGGCAAAATCACGACCCAGACGCACTACTACGAACAAGGAAACGTCCAACTCCTTACGACCTCCCTCCCTAACATCAAGCTAACATCTACGACCCCGAAGGAAATCGTCAAGGAGATTGAGAAGGTCGAAGGCGATGCCCAGAGGGGCGTCAACGACAAGCTCGAGACTCTCGGTAAAGAGGTCTTCAAAGGGTTGAGGAGGGCGTTACCTGTCACAAGACAAAAAATTGATTGGGATAAGATTGGTGGTTATCGTCTTGGTGAGATTGGGATGGGAGGTGCCGCTAGAAAGGAGGAGGAGGCTTGAGTGGGATAGCCTCAGGTTCTGTATTGTAATGATGAATTGGATTGTTCGCTATGAACTTCCTGTCCACTATGAGTCACATGTCTAACATATACAACATCTACGGTCTGTGTAAAATCCAAGCTTATCATCAACCTCGTTTGTCTCATGAATCTCAAAGTCAACAACTCAGATGACTATTCCAACACTTTCACCTTTCCCACCTTTATCTCCCAAAGCAGCTTCCCATTGAACTAGGAAACGATCTACGAAGGGTCGAAGGATCTTCCCAGTTGCCGAGAGCGAGTTCGTTCGTGCGAAGGACTCGAGATAGATGATCTTAGGAGATGGACGTCCGAAGAACTACAGGAAAGCACCATTACGTTAGTTCTATGTTTGGTGTAGGCTCGAGTTTTTGTAGAGATGTGATGGAGGTGGTGATGACATACGCGACTGATGTACACCGCGACGACGATAGGAACAGCTGTACCAGGTCCATTCAACAGCAAGACATCGGCTAATGGCCTTTTCAATGCTGCTGGGACAGTAGCCAAGTACCAGATTGTATGTACCAGAGTATACAGCGTTGAGAATACTACAGAGACACGAGATACCAAGAGATGAGACAGTGCTTGCGACGTTTTGGTGAACGAGAGGTAACGACATACTAGACGTGAGGTATGATTGACCAACAGTTCTGGCTCGAGGTAAGAGGATGATTTGATACGACGATGTCTGGATGATGCCCCAACATAAGCAGAAGTCAATTAGTCCGGTGGTCTCAAACAACCATTCGTCCCTTTTTGTCACTTACAAGTGACGAGCTGCTACCCGTCAAGTCAGCTTCAAACTCGTGAGCTTTCTTCAAACTCATGCTGTCTCCTTTAGAAATAATGTATGTTCTAGGCGTGTATCGACTCAAGTCGAGTCTCGAGAGGAGAGTCAAGGATTCGTATGTATGACCACCTAGAAGACGTCGAAATATATGTTCTTGATTTAATGGCCCGAATTACAAGCTAGGATGGACTGAAATTGTTTGGTCGACTGACCTGATCCCAAGAAAACAGCAAACGTTCGTGTTTTCGATTCTGGATGAAGCATGCTCCCTCGAGAATGTATCCATGTCCCTGGAATGATTTGAAGGATCCTAAATACGACCAAAGGTGGGATGAGCAGAAGAACCAAAATCCAGAGAGGCAGCATTTTTGGGTAGGCTCGTGGTTGCGTTCCAGAAAATCAATTCTTTGTGTAACGTCGACCTCCTTTTTTCTTTGGGATTTGTGTTTTAGATGGAAAGTCCAGAGGAATGGAAGGTAAGATAGATATTTGTTCTTGGTACCACGGTGTCGGACTGTTTGCTGAAATTGGCTTGTTCTCGTTTCACAAAAAAAAGTCTACTCCGATTTCGACCCCTCTTCATCCTTCGAAACCACTACCTGATCAACCTCCAAATCTATCACCAGGTGAGTAAACATTCAAATTTAGTTGAATGGTTCTTCTAACCACTTCGTTACCAGAGGAGCTACGAGAATGGCATGAGCAGGTGGCTCAAGCTCGACTGGCAGGTCAACAGGAACGGTCCAATAGATTCATAGATGAGCTTGTAAGAGTCCTCTAAAAGGCACTGGTCGTTAGCGATTCTGATTTATCCTCCATACACACCTAGGTCTCTTCAAATTTAGATACCCGGCTCTACTTCTCCAGTCTCAGGTTCTTGGGCGCTTCCCACACAAGATCTTCCTTCCTTTCAGCGCTCGTAGACCCGCTTATCAACAGCCAAGAACAGCACACACTTCAATCGCTACTTTTGCTCTCACAACAAATTAAAGTCGCTTTAGCGCCGTTCGATATCTTTGACCGGATAGATGTCAGCTTGCAGGAAGCTCAGAGTGTGTTGGCAAAGGATGGAGCAGTTGACTTGGTTGTCGGTGTGAAGGAGAAAAGCAGGTGGTACTTAAGGAGTGGGACAGAAGTTGGCCAAGGAGAAGGAAGCGCCGTGAGTTGTCTTCAGCTCTTGTTGCGCTGAATCGTCGACTCATAGTTCTGCTTTCTGTACCATTTAGTCGCTAACAGGTAAAGTTAGGAACGTGTTTGGAGGAGCTGAATCTCTTAGTGTTACTACGTCGGTTGGTACCAAAACTCGATCAGCATACGAGGTTGGTTGCGTCGCGTTGCGACTCATCAATTTTAGTTATATTTGCGAAACTGACAAAATTAACCATCTTGTATGCCCAGGTTATCTTCTCATCGCCCTTGTTTGCATCTCCGACAACTTCAGCCTCTGCTATGCTCTTCGCTGCTGATCGAGACAACACCGCTTTTGCGAGTCATCGGGAAAACATCAATGGTGGTAGACTCTCTGTGACGGTAAGCCACATTCTAGCTTTTCATTCTTTCGAATCTGACGCTCTTTCTGGAAATCATCCAGATGCGAAGTCTCTTTGGCGGGCATACTTTCTCGTATGAGAATCTTTATCGATCGATAGGCAGCCTCACTCCCACCGCTAGTCTATCGTGAGTAGAGTGTGCCGATACTTCAAGTCCCTTTTTCTAACCCCGTCGTCTCCCCTTTCTTATTACCAGAATCCGAGAAGCAGCAAATCCTTCCTTCAAATCAGCCCTCTCTCACACGTTCGTCCGCGACACACGTCTTTCCCCGTTCCTGTCTCCTGTCGGCTCGCTCATCAAATCCACACAAGAACTCGCTGGGTGCGGTCTCGGTGGCCGTGCGAACCACTTGAAGTTAACGACGGAAACGCACGTTACTCGACATATCGCTCAGGGATTCTGGACTTCGTTCACCACTCGCAGCGGTTTCCTCCTTCCATTGGGGCCATCAGGCAGTCTTCTGCCTGATAGATTCTTTTTGGGTGGTCCTACGAGTGTGAGAGGGTTCAAGAATAATGGAATGGGTAGTCGAGATGGCGAGGATTCCTTGGGTGGTGATTTGACCTGGTCTGCTGGTCTTTCCGTTATTGGTCCATTGCCTTTACGGCCCGAATGGCCCTTGAAGTTACAAGGGTTCGTCAATGCTGGTAAACTTACTGCGGTTGACAAATGTGAGTCTTCGACTTGAGATCGGTTTCGACGGCCTGCATTTGGTGAAACTGACACTGACGATGCCATTCGCTCTTTCCAGCCAAATCTGTGCAGGAAAACCTGTCAAGTCTCACTTCAAAACCATCTATCTCCGTTGGTCTCGGGTTGATCTACAACTTCTCTCCTATCAGAGTCGAGCTTAACTTCTCCGTACCCCTGACGAGCAGTCGCAGTGAAGGGTTAGCACGCGGGTTGGGACTTGGAATGGGAATCGACTTCCTCTAGACCTACGTAACAGTGCCATCAAAGTTATTGTTATCTACTCACTGCTCGCGACCTCTTGCTCTCGAGAAACGCGAATGAACAGTATAAACAGAATAAATCACAGCAATTTGAACATCTCGAGAGATGCAAAGCGTTAAAAAGAATAAAGCCAAAAACAAAATTTCACACACTCGGAACTGCTATCACCAGAAGAAAAGCATTAGGCAAGTATACTAAGCAGAACTATACGGACGTTTCAAGCAGGCGTTGATTTTTGTGGAGGGAGTCTGTCAGACCGGCGCGTTTTAAGCGTTAACGGCGGTTTCGTCGAGTCTGAAAGACAAGATGATAGGTCCAGCAACAGTGTTAGCGTCAGTGACGTTGGCTGGGGTGGCTTCGGTGGAGATGACGGCGTAGGAAGTTCCCTGGAGCGTGGATGGGAGGGTGACGGTCTCATCAGAAGCGATGAAGTTGGAGGAAGATCCAAGACCGGAGTAAATGATGACTGCAGGATGGTAAACGCAACTTTAGTGGCTGGTTTTTTTTTGTTTTGGTAGAAATGACAAAGTGAACACTCACGGTACTCAGTCTGTCCGGTAGTTGGGAACTTGAGGGTGACCTTGGAGCCTGGACCGTATGAGGACTCAACAATGGTAGCAGCTGGGAAAGCCTTGACAGGAAGAGCTGGATTGGTCGATGGGCAACCAGTAATGAAGTTGGCGGCGATGGTGTAGACCTCAGAGTAGGACAATGGGGTGTCTTCTGGTCCGGACCAAGCAGCGCCGGTAAGGGCAGCGGAGGCAACCCAAGCTTGGTGACGAGCCTCAGTGGTCAAGATGGAACCGGCTACGGTAACGTAGGCTGGCTCGGTGATATCAGCGGCAGCGCCCTTGAAAGAGAGATTTGCAAGCAACAAGGTGAGAAACCGAATGAAGACAACAAGAATTCTTCAACAAGCACTCACGAGGTAAGCAGAGACACCGACACCTTCGATGGCAGAAGAGAGCGCAAGGAAGGATGCAACGTCGGTGTATGGGAAGGAGTAGTTGCATGGGGCGGCTGATGACGACAACACAGATGGAAGAAGATCACGCGGGGACGCAATGTTTTTTTTTTTTTTGTCAGAAACCTGGTCCCTCAGCTTCTAGTCAAAGCGTCAGAAACTTACTAGCAATAGATCCGAGAGCACCTTCGAGGAGGGTGACGTGTTGAGCTTCGTGCTGAAAGTTTCGGAAGAGACGGAAAAAGGAAATTGGTAAGACAACTTAAAACAACACGCAACAAAAAAGCCGAAAAATAAAATAAAGAAATGGTTATGCGCACCTCACCGATCTGGACGACTCTCTTTCTCACCCAGTCTGGGAAGCCAGCAGAAGCGAAAGCGGCGGCATCGTATTCTGCAAACAATGCCATGTGGGGCGGAGCGGGTGGTCAGATATATTTTCTCTCGCGTGCGAAGATGCTCGATGGATAACAGGGCGGGCAACTTACTGGCAAGAGCAGTGCTGTAGAAGTTGTTCTCCAAGTGCTCAAGGGTGAGGGCATACCTAAGCAGCGGGGTAGAGATAGAAACGTCAGAAAATTTGAGACGTGGACCAGAGAGATGGAAGGAGACATCACTCACTGGAGGATGGTGATGTCGATATCAGCACGCTGTTAGGGGACAAGATGGTGGGTCAAATACAAATAGAAAGAATGTTAGTCATCCAACCAGGAAAAAAAGGAAAAGGGCGCTGTGTTGTCTTGGTGGAGATGAGACAGGGAGACTGACCTTCTTCAAGGCTGGGGCTGCAGACGCAAGGCCAGCAAGGGCGAGGACAGAGGTAGCAAGGGCGAGCATGTTGGATAGCGATATGGCTGGAGAGGTGTTGGAGTGAGAAAGTGGGGTGATGGGCTGAAGAGGCCTGCAATACATCGTGAGCCTGACCGCTTTTTATACCTGAGGCTTCATCAAACAAAAACAGGCCTCCGCAGAAATGCAAATAAAGTTCTGCGTCACCGATCGCACTTGTTGTTTTTCATCTATGGAGCAGACGGCGTCCGCGAGGCGTGGCAGGCCTGGAATATGACGCGAACAACGAGCCTCCGCCGTCACCGAGAAATCCGGGTGGAGGGCGCCCACTGCCAGCTGCCAGCACCGACGGGGCGACGTGCAGAGTGCGAGAGCCACGGAGGGCATGGAGGGAGGAGAGCTTGCAAGGGCCACATCACCAGTCATCATCACCAGCCATCGGGAGGCAGCAGGTGGACGTGCGTCGTCGTCGTCGTCGTCAAGGCACCCGTGGTCTCCTCGGTGGAACTCGATGCACGGCGAGGAAGGAGACTTTATTTCTGTCTTTTAATTTTTCTTCTGGGGGAGAGTTTGCACCAGCGCCCGACTTCCTCGCATGGGTTGTTGTTTCTCGCGCACGCGGCGATCGGTCAGGCGGTGACAAACAAACGCCTGCCGGTAGAAAAACAAGTGCATGGCGAACCTTGTCGCTCCAACACAAACAGCAGGCTCTTTCTCAGTGTGCACGTCGCCTGCCAGCTTACGTGACTTGTTTTCCCTCCCAGGTGTCGTCGTGTCTGTTTCATCGCGACGCGCCGCCACCTCGCCCCTTGCTGCCCCTGGAGGATGCCAGCGCCGTCTCGTTCGCTGCAGAGCCCGGAGGTTTGCAGGTAATGAGGGAAGAGGGTCGTTGGAGAGGTACGATGCTGTCGCCGTTCAACATAACACCTATGTTGGTATAGCGGGGGCAGGCTTGGACGGAGCACGAACGAGAACTCGTCAGGCGTAACTAAACTCAGCAGCAGAATCAAGCAACCGTTTCAGCCAGTCAAACTCAATCCCATCTAGGACTATCGACACCATCGACCTGTCTGTCTCCCCATCACCTTGCTGCTGCTTCTCACTGGATGAGAGGAAACAACGGCCAGCAGTCTGTTCCCATCTGATCTAAACTCTGACGACGAGCCCCGCCTGCAAATTGAATAAAAATGCCGCTCCCGACCCCATCCTCGTCTCGACGAGCTGCCAATCCTAAAGCAACTTATGCACCAACACACCCATCCGTTCCAGCCCCATTGCCAGCTCTTCCGGCTCCTAATAGGATCTCATCCAGTCCAGCTGCACAGGCTCCTCCTCCAGCAGCTGCTGCTCCTTCGATCCCACCTCGAAACACGTCCCTCAGAAGATCAACCGTCCTACTCGAGCTGCAGAGAGACAGCCTGCCTTATCCACTCAGTCCTTTGATCGTTGTGAATCCACCATCGCCTGCTTTCGGTTCGAGTGAGAGTGAAAGCTGGGGTAATAAGCTCATCACGCTTTGGCCGCTGACCAACACTGGCAAGGGAAGAGCGGTCAAAGCAAAGCTTGGAGACTTGGTCATTCTGTTGACATTCTTTGTGTTCGTTTCGCATCCTCTTTTCGTTTCTGTTTCTCGAGACCTCTGAGCTTGACTGGAGCTTGTTTCCCCTACAGTGCGCTCGTTGCTCTCAGTCTCGCATACGCCTTCACTCTCAACCATGTCACAACGGCAGGCAAAGTTAAGCTTCAAGATGAGCAGTTTATATCTCCCGTCTTCATACAGCTCATCTTCATCACACTGATCTTTCTCAACCTCGTAAGCACCTTGACACAACTTCCTTCGATGGTCTTGCTGTCTGAACCTTTTCTCTGAATGAAACAGTGTATTCAGGTCCGAATCATCTTCTCAATTTACCTCAACGCCTCATCAAACATGATCTCGTCAATAGACTCTCAGTCTCTTCCTCCATCTCAAATAAGCGGCCTCTTACCCCGCTACTCTCAGCTTGGCGGTCGTCGCACAGAAGGATTAGGAACGGGTGACGTTGAAGATGGAGAAGTAAGGAGAAACGTTGATGGTGGACTACCAAGTTATGGAGATGTCAGAGTGAGTCTTTTGGTTGGGGGGATGCAAGACATTTTGCTCGAGATGAGCTAAGACTTACATTTCTATACATTTTTAACCAAAACAAAGGGATCTATCCTTCTTCTCCAATCACGTAGTGTATCTTTCCCCACGCGTCCTGCTTCTACAGCAACGCCCTCCACCAGAGCGCGATCTTCGCGCGTCCTTGAACCTCTGACCGAGACAGCAGCGCCGCAGGAGATGGCTCAGCGGCAGGTCTCCCGTCCCACCACTCCCATCTCCGGTAGAATAGGAAGTACTGTAGAGGATCGCGACAGTGTTACTTTGAATGGAGAACATGTATGATTCGGCGGCGGACTTGCTCTAAAGCAGATATCAATGTAACATTTTTCTCTTGTACTCAACGATGTTTCAATTTCTGTCTCATTAGACCGAATTTATGAGAGGTTTATGTACAGATCCAGGCTCCACCCCTAGCGCATCCATGATTCTTTGTTAAATTGACATTACAACCAAGATTCTGTTGTACATCATAGCGCGGTACATAGCGCGGTAGGCTCAACAATTCCCAACCTTGACATCCTCAAAACACTCCATGACCTCTTTCACAACATCCAGCAGCTCTAGATCTCCAAAGCGTCCCTTCACCAGCGTAAGCCCTAACGGCAAACCCTCCTGAGGTGTCCGATAGATGGGCAGATTCACGACGGGAACATGAAGCGCTGTCCACATCCCACAGAACCTCGGATCACCAGTATAGTCATCCTTCGACAAAGGTGGTATTCCTGCCGTCGAGGGTGTGAGAAGTGCGTCCATATTGTGGTCGAGCAAGAGCGCGTCAAGTTCTGGGCGGAGCGAGGCCAGTGAGTCGAGTGCAGAGAGGTACTGCTTTCGACTTATCTGGGTTGTGTTTTTAATAAATCCTTCGAAGGTCGAGTTTACATTCGCTGCGTCGCGCACGTAGTCGGGGAAGAAGTTGGAGCGAGATTCCGTCCTCAAAACGGTGTGCAAATGGTCGTAGGCTTTGTCAAAGGCGGCGGGCAGTTCAAAGGGTATGACCTCGAAATTCGGTTTGGAAGAGAGTGTTTTAGAGGCGTAGTTGAGTGCTGATTTGGTGTCTTCAGTCGCATATTGATCCCACTGAACGCTTTTGCAGACACCGATCCTGATCTTGCCTGTCAAAGGCGGGGGCGGTCGGACGTCCTCGAGATCAAAGACCTCGGCCACGAGCTTCAAATCGTCAATGGATCGCGCAAAGAATCCAACTGTGTCTAGTGTAAGAGAGGAAAGTTTGACGCCTTCGCGGGAGATTTGTCCCCAAGTTGGTTTTAAGCCGTAGATGCCATTGAACGCGGCCGGTCTGATGACACTGCCTGGACAAGGAGCAGTCAGAGTGCAGCAGTTAGAATGATCTAAGAGATAGAAAAACTGGTTGATTTGATGTTTCCATACCTATCGTCTGAGTACCAAGCGACAAAGGAACCTGATAATCAGCGACGACAGCAGCAGAACCACTTGAGCTGCCCCCGGGAGAGTAATCTGTGTTCACAGCGTTGACTGTGAAGATACCAGACGTCATACTAGCGAATTCTGTTGTTGTCTACGCGGAAAAATGGTTTTAGATTGCCTCCTGAAGAGAATCAACAAGTATGAGACGTCATCACTGACCGTTTTGCCAATAATAAGGGCCCCTGCTGCTCTAAGTATCATAACAGGTGCTGAATCTACCGCAGGAAAGCTTTCTTTATACAGTGGAGAGTTGTGCTCTGTTGGCATGTCTGTACAAAGAGAGAGAGACACGAGGTCAATTGCTGGGAGGAGAGGTCCGATTCCACTTTAAAGCACCTTTTGTGTACATGATGTCCTTAATTCCTACTGGAAGTCCAAACAGAGGTCCCCTCTGATCCTTGGGAAGCTCATCCAGTGCTTTAGCTGAAGCCAGCACTAGTTCATCGTTGATATAGGCCCAACCCTTGATTGTTGGGTCTCTTTGCTTAATTTTGGCCAGTGTCTGCTGAGCGACCTGTAAGACTGTGATTTGACCTGATGAGATGAGAGATAGGAGGGCAGTAGAGGATAAGCCTGTGACTGAAGAGGTCGACAAGGCCATCCTCTGTGGTCGTGTGCTTTCACCGTTCGACGCCAAACGCTGAGAGGACAAACCAAGTCTCAACACAGTAAGATGGAAGGCACCAAAATACGAGAAGATAAAGATCGTACGATGAAGCACCCAGCAGAGTCCTGTCGTCACCTATGCACTCTTCCTCTCTGCGTTGCCCACTGATAAGGATAGATGAGCCGAGTGGGAAGCACTAGAATCTGCTAGGATAAAAGATCTCCGTAGATGACAGTCTCAACAGCAATTTCTTATATTACCCCTTTGGAACCAGGTAACAAGGTAACAAAAAGCGCTGAGGTTGGAATGAATCATGTAAAACGCGACTGGTTTTATGTTCTACTGAACCTGCCATTGAGTTCCTTAGTCGACGAGGCCGGACACCAACGGGGAAAACGTCCTGCACTACGACTTTCTGGGCGTCCATGATTGAGCGAAACCTCTTGCTTTTAAAAGATGCAATTTTCGTGTCTAATCTACGTTGTATATTGTATATGATGTGATGTGGGGCTCTGTCATTATGTCTCTCTCGACACGACCCACAGCGCTACCATAGGAACGGAAACTCCTACAACCAAAGCAAGCGCAACTCTTTCCTCACCACCTAGCAGAAACTGTGCCAGCCCAACCACAAATCCCAGCATATCATCGGCTGCTTTACCCCTCGCAATCCGGTCCATCTGGAAGGTGTACCAAAGCGTGCTTATTCCCGCAGCAGGAAGCCTCGAGGTCGTTATCCATTTCAGTCCGCGCGTGACGGTGATGCGGGGGGAAGTGAGAGGTAGGTGATGCACCGACGTGGGTACAAGGATCGTTGGTACTTGTGGAAGGAGGCAAGTTGGTCTGCCAAGACCGATTGAGTCGCTATGGGAGGACAGCGGTCAGCCTGGTCGAGACTCATAAAAAGAGGGTAAGGAAGGATGAGAAAGAAGCTTACCAACTGCCGTCCTGAAGTGCTTCGACCATGTCCTCCCTCTTCCTAAATCCACCTGTAGATACCACCTTGATCCTCTCGCCGTCACCGCCATTCCCACCCTGCAAAAGCTTCACAACCTGAGCAGACACGCCCACAAACACCGGCTTCGTCCCATCCTCCGCAAACACAGGTCGCTCGTACCCGCCCCCACTGACTTCAATGAAGTCCCACCCTCTTTCGGTAGCAGGGCATTTCATATCTCTGATCGCACGGACTTGGTCGAGGAAAAGCTCAGGCGTGAGTCCAAATCCCTCAGGGTGAAAGTCGGAAGAGGAAAGCTTGATGCCAAGTATAAACGAGGAGGAGGTTTGACGACGGATGCTATGCAGAATGGAGGAGAGGAGGTGGGTCCAGCCTGATGGTGTGCATGCGTACGCTGAAGTTGATGGTGAGCGCAAGTTGGTGAGTGGAGAGAGAAACTGCGCGAGGAGATCTACACGGGAGCGTAGCGTCAGTAAAATCAAGTTGTAGGAAAGAGGACAAGACAAACTCACAGCCGTGTGAAGCATGGATCTCAACCCCACCGAACCCAATTTTCTCAACCCACGTAGCGCATTCTCCAAACCGCTCGATAATCGCGTCCACCTCTACATCCTCCAACATCCTTGGTGTGGAAAATAGCACTGTGTTCGTCCAATCTTTGGTACCAGCTCTGAGTGGAGACGGGGAGACGGGCTGCGTCCAAGGTGTGCGTCTACCGAAGCAACGAGCACTTTGGCGACCCGGATGGTTCAGCTGGACCAAGATAGGTGATGAAGGGTTCGAGAGGGATGCAAGATTTTTCCACCGCTGAAGCTTAGGGCCCGAAGGGAAGGAGGTTGGGAGTGAGAGATCCCATGGCATCGAGAGGTACTTTTCATCGATCTGGACGTTGCCTAGTCGACGTCGACGTGAGAGGGTCGAATTAACTAATTGAGCTGATGAAAGAGACAGAGAAGGAGGACAGACCTGTGATTATCATGCCCCATTGTCCTTTGCACCATTCTGTGTATAGCTTGATGTGCTTCTGAGTTGGAGGTCCACCTCCAAACTGAGCCTGGCATTCTGCTAGAGCTGCCTGTACTCCATCGTCAGCGTCAGCATTTGTCTCACAGCTTATCGGTAGAAGCTAACACCGACCTTAACCAATCTGGTTGCGATCACCTGTCCATTAGGCAGCGTCAGAGGTTCAGAAAGTTCGACTCCCACTTGCTGGTCAAGGAAAAGGCATAGTTAGGATATTTATGAGCCGCTTAGCTTGTGATGCAATCCTTACCTATTTCTGGAACCATCTTACTATCTGAAGCTCCGATTCCTCTGCCAGCATTCCTAGAAATTTGCAGATGGACGTTCGAGGTACTGGCCAAGGCGGGGAAAGATCTACCCTGCGACTTGAGCTGCAAAACAACTTCAGCTCTAAATCATTAGAAATACCTGAGGAATCCCAAACAAAGTTTGTTCGACCGACACTGCCCAACTAGCTCTCTGCTACAGCCATTTATTCCTTGCTGGGAGGGTGGCAGTATTATATAGCTGACGACTCGAGTTCGAAGTTAGTCGAACTTTTTGAGGTTGTCTTCAAACCACCTCAGACCAACACAAATCAAATGTCAAGGAATCAGGACGATTCAGATCTCCCAGCCTTTTCTCCAGTGGAAACTCGAGGCGGAGGGGTTCATCTCGAAGCAATCGTCTTGCCTCAATTCACGGTCTCACCAGGCTCATACGCTGAAACAGGTCCAGATACGCACTATGAGGAGCCCTTATACTACCAATCGAATCACCTAGCAGACTCAGACGACCTGGGCCCCAGCTCACGGTCGAATCGCTTCTCGTTGATGGCGCTTAGGAGGCTCAGCCAGATGTCGGTTGCGTCTGGTAAGCAGCTGCTGGGTGGAAGTGAGAGCTCAGGAAGTCTTGGCTGGAAGAAGCTGTGGGGCTTTCGAGGGTACGGCGAGAGAGGCTTCCTAGGAAGCTGGTGTCAGATTCTATGGATTTCAGTTGGCAAGCTACTCTCGACAATTTTCACACCCAGGCACTCTTTACTGATACAGTTCGGCAATCTCTTCTCTCCTACTATGTGTACATTCTTTGTTGTGGAAACCAATTAACTCTGACTGGTTTCAATTCAAAACCATCGTGGCGCTGCGCCGAAATCGCTGTCACTCTCACAGCCGTAATCGAAGTTGGCTTCGTCATAGGAATAGCAGCTTCCCTCCAAACAGACCTATTTTGGAAGTATAGGTAAGAACTCATTTTCCAAAATTGAGATTCCTTCATCTTTGGTTTTACGCACGACACTGACGATTGCCTGAAACTTAGATTGGACAACTTCACTCGAGTACTCTACGCTGTTATGGCTTCCATCTTGTTGTTGTCTCTCGATGCTTTGATGGCTAGGAACGTAATGCAGCTTATTGGAGTTTCTTTGTTCAAGTGAGCACCCCAAATCTTTGGTGATCACATTGCGGGAGCATTTGTTTACGTTTCGTGTCGGTCTGCTCAGCATCCCAATGATAGTCTACTCCGTCTTCCAACGCATCAACGCGTTTAATGCATTTTACAATGGCATGGACTGTTTGTACCATCTTGCTCCTTTTGCTCTTCATACTAGTCTTCTCCTAACTGTTTTCCCCACTACAGTACGACCCATCAGCTGCTTGGCGCCTGGTCAAACAACACCTTCACTCTGCATCGTTGCAGACTCACACTATCGAAGTCATGTCTGGCTACTTTCCTTAGCACCTGTCGTTATCGGCATCGCTCAGATCTCATATGCTGTCTTGACGAGAGAGCTGGTAAAGGAGTTCGGTTATGATGGATTCCGGCTACGTACATCTCAGTCTCTCACCTTCTGCTAGTGAAAAGCGATGACTCAGGTTACATTTCTGTGTTCTAGTGGGTGGAGATCTGAGCCTTAAGAGACTTCATACGTGGCACGAACGTATGACAACCATGTTCAAACTCAATATGGTCTTCCAAGGCAAGTCATTTGTCTCTCTATCCTCATTTCATGGCTCCTGAGCAGTCATCTCACTGAATGCGTTTTTCTTCAGCCATCTACACCATATACAACTTCATCTACGGTATTCCGCTCCTTTCCATGCCGTCGATCAAGTACAAATCTGGAGTCTCCGCCGCGCTCGCTTTTCAGATCATCATCCTCGTCATCCCGGTTCTCAGCATCATCGCCATGAAGCGTGAATCTTATGTTCTCATGTCATTCTCGCTGTTAGTTCTGTTCGTTGGCACCTTGTTTGTCGTGAGTGCGAACTGGGAGTGGGTGTATCGGTGGGCGTTGAACAACAATTGGTACGCTCAGAGCACTAGGGCGTTGATAATCATTCTCTGTGAATCTCTTTTGTTTTATTCATCCTATTTGAGCTGCTACTGACGGCCGTTTGTGTTTCTTGATCAAGCTGTGGTTGCTGTGCTCCTTTCAACAGTCACAACGATTCTCGGTGGACTTTTACTGAAGCAATTTGGTAGAGGTTTAAAGGAAGCTAAAGAAGCCAGTCGTAAGTCCAAGTCACTCCCGCACATTTTCTGAGCCTGATGTGAACCTTCCTGCTCAAAAGGTGAGGCGCGACGACCGACGTTGGGCAACACAGTCCGCCCTGGATCGTCGTATAGCAACGACGGTGATTACAAGAACCTTATTCCTTCTCGTGACGGTGGAAATGGCGAAAGCTCCGGGTCCTACCAAAGACCGGTCTTTATTGAGTGATATTTGTAATATATGTAACTTTCTTGAGACCTTCTTTTCGTTGGGGGCTTTATCGGACATTTCCTTGAGCTCAAGTGATAAATCTTAATGTCATGATGTTATTGTTTTACAATTATTTTTGTCTCACAGAAGTTCAGCTACAACAAAATCCTCCTTCTCACTCTGACCTAACTCTCTCCTTAGAGCTTTGGATCAGGTTTCGCTTGCTCCTCACAAATCCTCTTCAGTTCATCAAAAGTCTCAACAATCGCTTCCTTAAACTTGAGAGTCGAAGTGGTCGGACAAGATTTCTTGCTCTCGATTCCAAACTTGATCAAGTATTTACCCGGAAGATCTGAGTTTGGTAAAAGTAAGGCCGAATTAGTAGGGAAAAGTATAAAATAATAACATCTTGCTCACAGTTGATACCGTATCCATCTGGCCATACTGTACCAAATCCAGTTCCGTGAAAACGATCACCAGCGCTCAGACCGGAAGTCGACAACTTCCACTCTTGACTTTTGGAGTACATGGGGTCATCAAAGAGCTAAAATTGGAGCAGTCAGTGATGGATGGTACTAAGCCACACAGAGAGACGAAGATACGCACCGCGTGACTTTCACCTGGTTGCATCAAGCTCTTCAACACCATCAGATGACGATCACACCCCTTGCCAGACGAGGCGTCTCGGGTGTAGTCAGTGTGAGATCTACATGCCTGAGTAAGCTTTTTGTACTTTTCAGCAGCCTATAGAAGGAAGGAAGAAATCTCAGAAGCGATGTAAGCAGGTGCGGCCGGGGTTGTAGAACAAATACTGACAGACGCAGAGCTGCTCGACATCGTTTGGACAAATGCACGGGAGTCTTCAGAGACAGTACGAATAACCTGATTAGGACAAATGAATAACATTAGGTGCTGTCTAGTGAAGTGATCAACGTGAAACACCAAAGGCGACGCAGGACGCTCACATCGGTCCTGCCGTATTTAAACATTCTCGTTGAGGCGGTCTCATATGTTGCAGTCTGAAATCCCTGAACCTTGTTCCAGGCGGTCTGCAGAACCATTTGAATAAAAGCTGGTTTGAGAGAAAACAGTGTCAGTGGCACTGGAACCCTGAGAAACGAGAGTGTTGAGGCTCACCATCTGGACTACACTTGGCGACGGATTTAATCCAATCCGTCCCAAACTTGTCAAACCAGAGGACGCTTGCGTCTGAGTCTTCAATAATAGCCTTCGCTCTCTTCTCTGCTTCTTCAATCCTCTGAGCCAACTCATCATCGCCGATAAAGTCCAATCTCTCCCATCCGACGAGTCCTTCTGATGTCGCACTGGAAGACCCAACCGGCGATTGGAACTTGGATTCATCAATTGAGTTCCCAATCGCATAGTCGATGACGATGGATGGGATGAGAGCGTCACAGGGCGAGTGCTCACAGTTGATTCCTCCTCGAGTGTTAGATTCAACAAAAACGTTGAGCGCTTTATCGAACCATCTGTTGTGTCCCGTACCACCTCCAGAAGAGCAGTTTAGTGCATGTGCGTCAACTTCGGGTTTGGTGACGAGAGGAGAGTCGAGTGATGGTACTGAAGGAAGGGTATGAGCATCGAGAGAAAGAGTGAAGATGCTGGATTCAATCTTGTTCAGAATATTTCGGTTTTGAGGAGAGATTCCCAGGAGGTATTCACGATTCTTCGTCCATTCGTCTCTGTGGTCAGCCGTCATGACGCCAACCTTCCAAGGCTTATCGCCAGCTTTTTCCCTCTGCTTGACATCCTCAACGATTTCTTTCAATCTGCCCTCTAGACCAGTGAGATCTCCAGCGGCGACATCGACGGTGTAAATGAAGTCTTTGTACATAACCATCAGAGAATCTCTGAAGCGATGCACTTGGTTGAAGGAGTCCTCTAATGTCATTGGTCCGGTTAAAGCCTCAGGGGGTGTGGTAAGAGTATCACAACCAGCTTGAGGAATACGGGTGATGTAGAAGAGGCGACTGTATTGCGACATGTCGAGAGCGTTCGTGCGAGTCTCATCCGGAGGGAGCGAACCACTATCGAAAGAAGCTTAGGATAGATGATTTAGAGGGAAAGAGAAGAATAGAGCTTTTGCTTACTCTTCCATCATCTGCTTAAACTCTAAGAACCTATTGGTCAACCATGCCGCTCGTCGAATCTGCCATTGCAATGAACCTTCGGCCTCTCCGCTTCCATCTGTAATCTCTTTCGGTACAGTAGCATCAGGATGGAACAGTAACCACCAGTTGCTGTTAATGATTAGAGGTTCACGCCTACGAAACGACCAGAGTCAGCACCTGCATTCTCCAGCTTGCCTCACGACGTAATAGCTCACCAGGAGTGGTAAGCTGCTTTCAACCATAAATCAGAGAGGAATGATTCATCATGAGGGGTAGATCGTTCGAGATCTGAGAGGACATAGATGGCAAACAGATAACGTTAGCTGAATAAATCTAAAAAAGAGCACATTTACTGTTCCCCGCAAAGACGTACCAACCAACCTCTCTTGCAGCTTGGTCCCCAAGCCTCCCTTCTTTATGAAGTCAGCAGCAATTTCTCTGCGCTTCTTTAGGCCTTCCTCGCTAGTTTTTCCTTCTCCTTCGACCTCATCGATGATGGGCTTGAGACTTCTGATGTACTTTGAGAGGGAAGCTTCGAGAGGTGGAATTGGCAGGCGTGGAAGGGTATGCTGCAGGTCGAAAGTCTTTGGAATTGATGGTGCTGGTTGAGTGCGAGAAGAAAAGTACCTCAAGTTCTTTCTTGTTTCCGGTAAAGCGAACATTTTGGATGAGACGGTTAATAATTTCGATGATTGCCGAGTGAGTAGAGAGGATGAGCTTGTGGATGATTTGACGATGGAATTGAACATGATCTTTTGGCTGTAAGGACAATTTATCTATTCTTCACAGAGCTTGTCCATGTATTTCGCTGTGCATCGGTTGTGGCAGAGAAGAACCTCGCGCTGGAGGCTTTGGCTTTCACGAGGTACCAGAGTAATGCGCCACGGGATGGGGAATCATACCAGCAGTACCTAAAACAACATATGACCGACAATATAGAGCTTTACAAAGATTTTATCAACTGTGCTGGGACGCATTGCCTCTAGTCTGACGTCCCGAAGGAGCAGGCGGTGGTGTCGGTTGTTGTTGGGCTTGAGCAGCCTGAAGTGCACGAGCTTTACGCTAGGAAGAAGAGCATTGAAGAAGTACTGGTTTAGCCAACAGCTAAGAAATCAACTAAACAAGGTGGATAAACTAACCTGAGCCATCAGCTGCTGCATCTGAGCTGGTGTGAGTTGTGGTGGAGCACCATTGGGCATGTCTACAGCGAATGGGAAGTTCGATGATCAGCCAATAAGAATTAGAATCGGGTGCGATATGTACTTACTTGGAAGCTGGACCGCTCCTTCACCCCCACCATCTGCGCCACTAGCAGCAGCACTAGCTGGTCTACTGACTGGAGTTCCCGGACGAGAACCTTGTTGACCTTGCTGTTGCAGTTGACCACCTTGTCCTCTCGCTGCCTGAGCCTGTGCCATGGCAGCCTGCTGAGCGTTTCGAATCTGTTGATCTTGACGCATCTGCTGGTATTGAGCGATCTGCTGTGGTGTTAATTGTGTTCCAGGCGGAATGTTTGGTAAGCCATTGGGCAATCCTGCATGAGCTCGAGCAGCGAGTTGTTGAGCGAACTGAGCGGCTTGAGCAGGTGGGACTTGACGTGGAATACCATTAGGTGGGATTGGGCCACCGCGACCCATGTTTTGCTAGGAAATAACAAAAAAGTGTAAGTCAGGAGAACTCGAAAGGCAGGCCTTCAGTGTAAATCGCTACTCACCATACCAGCAGCCCTTTGCATTTGAGCTTGATTTCTGTGTTGTTCCAACGCTTCTCTGTATTGTCGATCTCTCTCAGACTTGTGATGTGAGAGTTCTTGAGGTGTAGCCGTAGGACGTCCAGTTTGGAACTGATGGTGACTTTCATGTGTAGTCAATGGCCTTCGAGAGTCGTTTTCTAGTGCAACACAGATAATTGCGGTAAGTCCCTAGGCCCACCTCCCTCCAAATTCAGAACGACTCACTCGATGGCTTCCTGTTGGCAAGATCGCGTCTTTTGGCAGTTTTTCTCATAGCCTCATACAGCTTTGCATGCCTCAACTTTTTCTTGCTTTCCAACTTAATTTCCTGTGACGGTATCTGAGAGTTCGACATACCAGCTTTGTTAGCGTCTTCAGGGTTGAGTTTCCTCTTCTTCTGCTGCGAGCCCGAATCTTCCCCTGGAATGGGCGGAGGGTCCGTCATGCCTTCAGTCTGAGCTGGTGGGTCCTCAATCGGGTTGGGATTCCATTTCTTGTTCCATCGTTGGAAGCAATCCCATGGGCTCCTTCGATCGATTGATAAGGTGTGTCTACTGGTGTTAAATGCATCTGAAATCAAAGTCCAGTTGTAGGCATACATCGTACAGAGGACTTGAAGCGACATATCATCTTCAGGTTGCCAGAGAGTGTGAGAGAGCCGAACAGCGGCATTGTGAGGTGCAAGCGGTTTCTTTGGAATAGGAGTGTAATGCGTGTCTTTGATCTTTTTTCCTGCGAAGAGAACTAAAGAGTGCAACAGGATTCGAATGCGATTAGAAAGGAAGTGGTCTGACATCAAGAAGACAACCAAGAACTTACCGAGACCTTGAAGGTTACTGCTGCCTTCACCACGGTAGTCTATTGGTTCGTTGTCTCCTAATACCTCCGTCAAGTCGTCCCACTCTCCTTGATGTCTATGGGTCGCTGGATCCAAAGTGCTTACAAGAAGAGGGTTGATATCTAGCAGCCTGCTTGTGTGAGCAAGTTTACCTGACCAAGAGGTCGCTTCATCGACTCGTTTATCGCGACCGTCTGTTCGGCTGTGTAAAGATTCGGATGGTGCTGGAGGATCGGTGAAGATGTAGGATTCGAAGTCGGGAAAGAGTTCTGAGAGAGTGAGTGGTTTGGTGAGGCTTGATGGATCAAGGACAGATGACAAATCGACTGAGATTGTTGAAGGACCCAATGTGCCAATGAAATCTCGAACAGATTTAAGTTGGCCATCACGGATGCTGGTATCTTCAGCAGCCGCGGATACAGCAGCCTGAGCAAGGGTAGCATCTCCAGCACCTTCCTTCAACGCGGCAATCAAGTCGTCGCCTGATGGAGTTGCAGTTTCCTTCTTGACATCGCCGTCAGCATTCAACATCGCATCTACCCCTCTCTTCTTACTATCCTTTCCATCCAAAGGAGGTCCTGGCGCTATATCCACAGCAGGCTGGCTGATGTCGACCATTTCAGCATCTCCGTCAGCATCAGCTTCCCCGTCAGCATCAGCATCGGCTTCACCATCCGCATCTTCGTCTCCATTCTCTGCCAGAGTCTGTCGGAGAGCTTCACCGACTTTAGCTTCGACCAATTCAGATTTCTCCTCGCCTGTCAGAGGCACTCCAGCAGCTTTGGTGGATTCCAAAACGCGATTTGACAAATCGTCCAATGCTTCATCAAGGGCTGCTGAAGTCTGTTTTGGTGCCAGCTGTTTTTGAGGAGTCACAGAGTGCCTCATCGAACCAAGAATGGCGTCGACATCTTCATCACCATCGTCCACAACCGTCTTGACTGTTGTTGATACGACCAGATCCTCATCAGCCTCTCCATCCGCATCCACATCCATTTCTCCTTCCGCATCGGCGTCATCACCTCGGAAGTGGCTCTTTCCCACAGCGAACCCAACAGATTCCTGCTCCTTCTTGAGTTGCTGAACCATGAGAGCATCAGCCTCAGCTTGGTCGATTTCTTCTTGAGAGAGGTATTTGGGTTGACCGACTTGAACACAAAGCCTGGATCGATCATCGGATTGGTGCCATTCTTGGACCCACAGTGCCATCTCATGAGCGATAGCGATCTTGTACTTTCGTTCTTCTCTGAAATCAGTCTGCATCCATTTCTGAGATGGGTAAAAGAAATCATAACTTCAGGTCAGCTGTGGCCGCACTGACAGGATAGAGAGAACTCACCATTTCATCCAGCATCCAGTCCCAGTGACTCTTTGTTAAAGGTGGCCCTCTCTGTTTCTTCGGTTGTCTAAAGCTCCACCTGTTCTGGCTCTTCAAATCATCAATTCTCTGCATCGCCCTGTTGAACCTCAGCTCGTTATGAGCCACTTTCCAATCAGCCGTACCCAGACACTTTCTCGCGCCCCTGACCAGGCTCCAAAGTGGATTCGCATTGACTCGGATTTGTAAGTCAAACAAGTCCACTTTGGGTAGTGCTCCTTCATTGCCGACAGAGTTGGACGATTTTCGTTTTTTGCCGTGTTTGCCAGCGGGAGGTGGTTGTTTGGGAGGTAGCGGGTAGAGAGACTCTGCATAAGGGGTTGAGAGAGGGAAGAGTAACTGCGGTTGTGAAGGTGATGAAGTAGGTTGTTGAGGCTGTATGAGACTCATAGACACGGTTGTAGGCGCTGCCTTGTTAGCTGGCAGTGGTTGAGTCTGAGAGGTTGAAGCAGCTTTTGCAGGAGGAGCTTGTGGTTGTTGCTCCTCGGACGGTGACGGTGGAGCAGAAGATAGTGCTGAGGGTGATGATGGTACGTTATCAGTTTCCAAAGGCTTCAAACTCTTAGTATCAGCAGGAGCTGGCGCTGGTGTTGAAAGGGTTGGTTGCGTTCCAGCAGATGAAGTGGGCCTTGACCCATTGACAGTGACCCTCGCATCATTAGTAGATGCTAGTAGATGGAGATGAGAGAAGTTATCAGATTATATCTGACAAGCAAGCTTGAAGAACTGGTCTTACCAGCAGTAGCTTGTTGGTCCTTCACGGTAACAGCGTCCGCAGATTCATCAAGTAATTCCTCAGGTCGAGGTGCACCTCTTCCTTTGGAAACAGCAGCAGACGACAATTTTGAAGCAGCCTTAGATGAATCTGTAGAACCTTTCCGATCGATGCCCGGCTGTTTACCGTCTTCCGTCGATGCTTGTGTTAACTTCGCATCGGGACCCACAACGACTCTTTCCTTCGGCTGTGTACTACTAGCAGTCGATGCTGCAGATGCAGGAGGAGGGGGAGTCGGGTATTTATCTGATACAGCTGGAGTCGAGGTTGCACTCTGACGTTGGGAGGCAGTTTCGATAGGCGGCAGAGGTGGAGTTTTGGGAGATTCTAGACGAGATATTGATTCACTGGATGAAGAAAGATGCGTTACAAATCGGTAAGGAAGTCGATTCTTATACGAGAAAAGTCATATAGCTGAGTTGAGACGTACCCATCCGCCAGGTTGAACCTCGCCTCGAAAGCGTTCCATTCTTCGTCCCCTTCGAAATCGATCTTGATCTCATTGATAGTTGGGAAGTTCTTGTTCAAATGAAAGATCTCCTGCAGTTTCTTGGACCTCTCAGCAGAGATTTTCCTGCGGTAAAAAAAGCCAGGGCCGAAATGTCAGTGAACGCGGCCACTTTGGGAAACCCAGGGGGTGGTGTTCGTACAATTGCTCTGCTTCTTTGATCCCAATGAGGATCTTGCGCATCTCATCACCCGTAGGCAATGGCTAGTATGAAACAGACAGAGGAGCAGGTCAGTTTCGTGTCCCAATGTCACGCCAGCGAAAAAAACTCGACGTACATGGCTGGCTCTTTGAGAGCGTTCTGAGCCCATTTCTGCCTTTTTGGACGGCACAAAGGCTCGAGTCAGGAATGGCAACTCTCTCCTACAGATAAGCTCTGTTTCAGATAGGGCTGAGAAAAGGGAAAGGGTGGATTGGTTGTTTCTAGCGAGCTGGGAGCACCCAGCAGAGTATTTTTCCTAAAAGGGATGGCGACCTGCACCAGACGCAAAACTAGTTTCTTGAAGCTTAACTTGCTCAAACGACGGATCGCTTTGTGACCATCACAGAGTGTATTTCACTTTAAATTCTACCTATTAAAGACGCAATCGACAAGTTTTCCTCTATCTTCGCTGACAGAGAACTCCACTTAAACAAACTGCGGGGGCAACCATCACTGCATCTTTCCCTCTCAGTTCAACCAGAATCCATCCCAGCCAACGTTCACTCCATCATTTTCTCTGGTTGGACTACATCCCATGACTCCCACCTTCCAGCCACTCTTGATCTCCTCTTTCGTCGCATCAAATGCAAACGCTGGCTTTTCTCTAATCATCATCTTTTCCCCATTGGGAAGTTGAAGGAGGACCTTCATGTGATGGTTGATGATTTGAACTGACAGTCGAAGTGGATTTGATGCTGATGGGGTAGGGAATCCTTCTGGGAAGGGAATGAGAGACCAGTCGGAATAGCGATCATTGACCACAACCGAGATCCACGGTTTCCCTTGAGTGAATTCGATGCCTGTTTTAAGCCAGATTGTTGGTGATAGGTAGATCATCAACGCTGCCTGGTCGCTGTAAAAAAATAATTCAGAAGAACATCGTTGACGACCCACATATGTGACGGTGAGCACTGAGCGACGCACTAGTTGATCTCCCAGTCTCCCCACAGCCCAACTCCACATTTGAGACCACCGTCACCATCACCATGACTATCCAGCTGGACCTTTTCATCAACTTTCACCGCGACAGGCAGGACGTAGCTCAAACCACTTCCTCGATGCTCCCAAGTCGTCCTCCACCAGTCCGACTTTGGCGTAGTGACCATTGTGAGGACTTTCCCATCAGACGAGACATTGATGTGATCTTGAGGGTTGGTGGGAGCCGGAGGGGTTGGAGGAGAGGGAATAGTGGGGATGAGAGGTAGAAACGACCACGGGTACTCTTTAGATGGGGAAAACGAAACGTAGTGCATTTTTCTGAAATTGAAGGGGAGATCATCAGTAAACAGTGAGGAATATCGGTATGCAAAGTAGTAACCTTGAGAGTTTTTGGGATCGATGGTGTTGGTCAGCGGACAGCCCACGCGTTCGCTGGTACCTATTTCGGTGAAATTGATCTACACACGCGCAGAGGCGTTGTGTCATGTACAATGTCACCTTCCCATAACTCAGGATGCTTCTTTCAGGTGCTTTTTTGGTATAGGTAGGCGAGACGTTCTCTTACAGCTAAGGTGGTCAGCACCAGTAGACCAATGAAGACGGCGTGGAGAAGCGTCGGAACGAAGGAAGTGCCGGGAGACAGAGTGATGAAGTTCACCATCACCAACCCACTTTTCTCGCTTATCTTCATCCAAACCAACAATAGAGCATTACCCAGATCGAATTTTACTTTCGTCTCCTCAGTAACATATTCAACAGTTGAACTTCCCTCTCTCTCTTCCCCCTTTACACCCCACTGCTCACACTTTGAAGTCAAGCATGCAACAGAGGAGTTCAGGGCGACCTCTGGCATTGAAATGTCGATCAAGGATGCTGAAGGAATAGCATTCGAAACTGAAGAACACTTGATTTATTAAAAATCAACAAAGCGAAACTGCGATCCTGATCGCGCACTATCGACTCATCTCTATCACGACGAGCGCCTCTGTACTAGCATTGGGTCCCATCTTCGTTCGCTTCGATAGTCACTAAACCTGTACGCAGTTTCAACCTTCATATTGCCCTTTAGGAACCGGCGATGGTTTCTTCGGCTTTTGCGTCGACTACTTTGGCCAATCATTACAACATCACTCATTAGAAATTGAGATCACTCGCAATGATATTGATACTTCTGAATCACAAAAGGCGACAAGCAAAGAGTAAGTGAACTGAATTCTCTAGATAGAGGTGCAAGAATGAAGGTTTGTCATCATTCGAGAAACCGTTTCAGCCGCTGCACGGTGACAAGCTCCATTGAGCCCTTTTTTGCATTAGCTTCAGAATCAGCTCCTACATCTATAGCTCACCAAAACTGGTATCCTTGAGTGTCCCTCTTCTCTCAGAAAAATCTTCTGAAATTGGCCCACCAACGCTGAGACGAGGGAAAAAAAAAGCAACAGAGAATTAAATTCTGAAAGACTAACCAGTATCCTTTTCAAATCTCAAGATGAGCTCATCAGCTCGACTGGTATGCCGGAGAGCATCTTCAACATCGGCCAGAATCAGTTCCAGCAGCTGTAGCTCATTTTCAAGCAGAAATCCAGCGTCGCTCGTTCGAATGCAACGTTTCGTCTTTCCTTCAGCACCAAAATTCAGTTCTTTCGCCGCGGTATCATCGATACAGGGCAGTTCTCGTATTAGCTGCAGAAGCTATGCTACTCAGGCCGCCGAGGAAGGCGAAGCAGAGCCCGTCTGGCCAACGAGGACGCTCCCAACGCTGAAGGAGGATGATCGATTTCGTCTAACGAGGCAGAGGAACATCGGAATGTAAGTTTTTGAGATTAGAACGTTCACTCCGATCTAGCTGGGGTAGCTGGTACAGCTTCTGACGAAATTATTCCTTTTTCCTTTGCTGGTCGCTTCTCCGCTCTGTGGATTTCTATCGCCGTTTCCCTTCCTTCATTATCACCTATCCCAACTCACTGTGCTCTATTTGATCGAACTGTCCCTCGCTATTCCTAAAATCGTCAACACTTCTCGCTTTTTCAGTTCAGCACATATCGACTCCGGAAAAACAACCCTAACCGAACGAGTCCTCTTCTACACAAACCGAATTAAAGCTATTCATGAAGTGCGTGGTAAAGACGGTGTTGGTGCCAAGATGGATTCTATGGAATTGGAGAGGGAAAAGGGTATTACCATTCAGAGTGCGGCGACGTATTGTGATTGGGATTCTAGACCCCCCGGAGTTGGATTGACTGAGGAAGCTGGTGTGGTCGGTGACGCTCAGGAAGGAAAAGAAAACTATAAAATCAATATCATCGATACCCCTGGCGAGTATCAATCCGATTACTTTCCAAGTTGTTGGATGAGATCTAACCTCCCTCATCTTTTTCGCATCGTTTCAGGTCACGTTGATTTCACCATCGAAGTCGAGAGAGCTCTGAGAGTTCTAGATGGTGCTGTGTTGGTTCTCTGTTCAGTTGCGGGTGTCCAATCACAGACCATCACCGTTGATCGTCAGATGAAGAGATACAACGTCCCAAGAATTTCTTTCATCAACAAAATGGATCGGTAAGTCACTGAAGTTGCGCAATACTTCCTCTCTTGAGTTAGTTCTTACCTTTTTTTATTGATGGTACTTGGCAGTGCTGGCGCGAATCCATGGAAGGTCATCCATCAACTACGCACGAAGCTGAAGAAGACTTGCGCTGCTATCCAGGTACCAATCGGATCTGAGAAGAACTACGTTGGAAATGTTGATCTGATCAGATGGAAGGCAGTCTACTTCGAAGGAGAGAACGGGTGAGTGTTTCAACTAGGTCACATATTGAATCAAGCGCTAAATGCTGACATTTTTTTCTCATCCCCAGTACTTCTGTGGTCGAGCGTGACATCCCTGAAGAGCTGCTCGCTCTTTGTGAAGAAAAGAAGGCTGAACTCATTGAACAACTTGCTGAAGTTGACGAAACCATCTCAGATCTCTTTTTGGACGAACAACCCATCACCCCCATCGACATTGCCGCTGCTGTTCGACGATCAACAATCACTTGCGCCTTCACTCCAGTCATGTTCGGGTCAGCCATTAAAAATACTGGTATCCAGTCCTTGCTCGACGGCGTCATTTCCTACCTGCCTGATCCCAGCGAAGTCCCCGCTGAAGCAATTGATACTGCTTTACCGTCCAACGCACCCAAAATTCCGTTGGTTCCATCCTCAGATGCTCCTTTCCTTGCTTTGGCCTTTAAATTGGAAGAAGCCAAATTCGGTCAGCTGACATACATGAGAGTTTACCAAGGCACCATCAGAAAGGGACAATTGATTCACAACGCTAGAACAGAGAAGAAGGTCAAGGTCCCTCGATTGGTAAGGATGCACTCCAATGACATGGAAGATGTGGAGGAGATCCAAAGTGGTGAAATTTGTGCTGTGTTTGGTGTCGATTGTGCTTCTGGCGACACCTTTGGTGACGGCAAGTTTGGAACAGATCCCAAGACTGGCGGTAGCGGCGGTTGGTCGATGGTGAGTCCAGCTCTTTCAAGTTCTCCATCTGTAGGTCAATATCTGAGCGCGTTTGCGAATAGACCTCCATGTTTGTTCCGGAGCCTGTCGTTTCGCTTTCACTCAAAATTGAGAAGGAGACAACCAATCTTTCTAAGGCTCTGAGTAGATTCCAAAAGGAGGATCCAACTTTCCGAGTCCATGTTGACCAAGAGAGTAAAGAGGTGAGCTTGAGTTTGAAAACCGTGGATGTTTCTGCAACTGGGTCTGATGGGGTGCATCTGTAACAGACCATCTTGTCCGGAATGGGAGAACTTCACCTCGAAATTTACGTCGAACGTCTCAAGAGGGAATATGGTGTAGTCTGTGAAACCGGTCGACCCAAAGTTACCTACAGAGAAACAATCAGTCAAAAGGCCTACTTCGACACCCAGCTCAAGAAACAAACTGGTGGTTCTGGCCAATATGCTAAGGTTCAGGGATTCGTTGAGCCAATGGAGTTCGATCCAGAGCTTAACTCTGATACCGAATTTGAATCTCGTGTCGTCGGTGGAAACATCCCATCTAATTACATTCCTGCCGTTGAAAAGGTCAGTGTGGTCAATGTTCCTAAGTGTATATTTTAACTGACACATTCGATTCTTTAACACTCAGGGTTTCTTTGAAACGCTCTTGAAGGGACCTCTCACTGGTTCACCTATGAAGGGGATTCGTTACGTCTTGGAGGACGGGGCTTACCACGCCGTCGACTCCTCCGAATTTGCGTTCAAGTCTTGTGCCATCACTTCCGTGATGGAAGGTATCAACGAAGCTGATCCCATCATTCTTGAGCCAATCATGACGGTTGATGTTGTTGCTCCAGTGGAGTTTCAGGGTGCTGTGTTGGGTGGTATCACTGGTAAACGAGGGAGTATCATTGATTCAGAGACGAGGGAGGACGAATTCACCATTACCGCTGAAGTTAGCTTAGTCAACATGTTTGGTTACTCATCATTCTTGAGAGCTCAAACTCAGGGTAAAGGTACGCTGTTGTTGCTGTTCCTGTTATTCGCACGTCAGCGTCAACTGAATCCGTTTCCGTTTGTTTGATTGTCGCTCTTTAGGTGAATTCAGCATGGAGTTTACCAGATATGAACCAGTGTTGAGAAATGTCCAGGAAGAGCTGGTGGCAGCTTACAGAGCGTCCTTAGAGAAGAAATAGAACCATAACATTGAAAGTAACATTACGAACTAATTCCACTCTAGATTGGCGATTTTGTTTTCTGAAGAGACAGCAATGAAAAGGACACATCGGTTTCAAACAGACAAGCAGAATAGTATTTACATGTTGGGTCTCCTCGGCAAGTCCTTTGATCATCGCAGACAGCTACGCAAGCTGAAAAAAGCATGCACGATAACCACGGCGCAGGTAGCATTGAGTAAAATGAGCATGCAAGGAAGGAAAGACGCATATTAAGACAGGAAAGCAGCTGATTATTAGCTGTATTGGTGGATAAAGGGGGTTGATGGATCAGCAGCAGCAAGCATTGGCAACATTTCTGGGAGCGTAGTGATTGTTTTTGTATTAGGCTTGAGGAGGCATGATCCACTTCTCATTTGGATCCTTGTGTTGATTGAGATAAGTTGAAATACTGCTGTAGAGAGCGTTGTGAACCCACTAAAAACGAAAGAATGCAGGTAATCACTTTCCAAAGAAAAGATGGTACACTAATGAGCAACTCACGATGTCGTCATCTTCATCAGGATTTCGATCACCTTTGTGACATGCATAAGCATGCTCCCACCAAAGTATTTCTCTAACTTTGCGTGGCTGTTGGAATTGAATCGTCGATCAGACAGCATGTCTTAGTAGTGTTACGTTGCCAGCACTCACCTTCTCTCTTTCCATCAACGCCCACAGATCACATTTATGGCATTTCCCGTAGATGAAACCAGTTGCATTTTCTCTTTTGTACTCGACTGGACGCCTGTAGTAAGATATCGACATGAGCAGGAGGTTGACATGTTTACCATCAGCTAGTTTCGCTTACGACATAGGCAGACCAGTTTTTGCACTGATACCATGGTCGTTCCTCATATGATAGCCATAACCAGTTTGCTTTGATAAGGGGAGGGAGTCAAGTCAGCGCAAGATCGTAAGGACCGGAGCAGTTGAGATCTCACCTTGGTAGCTTTCCAGACGGTCGTTCCATCTTCGGCGCAGATGTGACACACTGCCTGCTTCTTGTCTCCACATCCTTTGCTCTCTCTGAAGTTGTACAAGTCGAGCGGACCGAACGGTGGATCTTTGAATTCGTTGTCCTTTCCAGTCCTAATAGGGAAACACCGAAGAAAAGTAGTAGGCGGCAAAAGTTCCAGAAAATAATGAAACACGCACTTTGATCTTGCACCACTGTTGCTTGGCAGGATATCTTTCAGCTCAGACGAGATAAGCGAACATACTTGGACTGAGCAGACAACCGCGTCAGACGTCGAAACTGAACACTGAGCAGGGTTGAGACTGCTCACATTTGACAAAGAGACGAGTGAAGGTGCTCTTAGGGTTTGGAAGAGGCTCTCCAACGACGTGAATTTTGGGAATCCCTAGTGACTTAGCTGCATGAGTTCCGTTTCCTCTGGTCTTCTTCGGCGAGTGGTATGCTTCCTCATAATCTGAAACAGTGCCGTCCGTTTCAGTGAGGTCAGAAAGACTAGAAGCAGATTCTGAGATCACACTGTCGCCTCTGAATCGTCTATTCGTGTTTGGAGATGCCTTTGCGTTGTTCGCTCTCTTGTTGTCGTGGGTGGGGGTGATGCGTGGACGTTTCATGACAGCAGGTGAAGTTGCGGATCCTGATCTGTTATCTTCATCCTCCTCAGCATCTGCCTTCTGGTAATCCCTTTTACTGCTTCCTGCCCGTGGCTGAGTTTTCTTAACAGCAGTGTCTCCTGGTCCGTCATCTTCAACACTGATCTGATTGTTTCGTGGTGTGAACGAGGCCTGAGCACGGATTGGTGACGGAGACTCAGGCGCATTAGACAGGGAACTAACTGAGCTGGTGGTCTCCCTTTTGTGCAAGACAGAAGGCGGACTACGACTGATTGATCGTCCGCCCAGAGCGATGTGTCTATCAAGGTCGACATATTCGACTGGTGAGCGCGATGTTGGATGGGCAGGGTTCCTTCCTTGACTGGAGAATGTAACTTTGGAGGGAGAGGGAGGACGAAAGCGACCCGGAATGAGAGCTTGGCCGTTAGACTTTCTGTTATCTTTGAAGATGACAACGGCGAGTGGACCTAGAGAGGGCGTCCTGCCGAGAGCTTGAAGCTCCACTTGTGGGATTGGAAGGCTAGTATAGGCACCCAAAGGAACAATGTTACCTGACGGTCCTTCAGGTGGACCGGTCTCTAATTTGTGCACCAAAGCATCTCTCTGGGCGAGCAGCCTGCTGGTGAAGTTTCGCTTTGGGCCACCACTGAGGTCGTATAAGAGCATCGCTATTTCTTTTTCCTGATCAGTGAATTGTGAATCATTGGATTCTTGTGCGGATGGGGGTAAAGGAGAAGAAGACAGAGGAAATGACAGTCGCGAGAGCGATGTGGACACTGATGTTTTTGACCCTGATGATGCAGCGGGTGTAGGGTCAGCGATCAGGGTGTTTCGACTTTCTCCAGTGATCGGAGTATATGGAATGGCTGTGGGTACTGGAGAGGAGAAATTCAATGTTGGATACGTTTTTCGAGCTGGTGAAGACAGAACGAATGAGGATGCTGCGTCGACGGTTGAACTCTGGAATTGGATATGGAAGCCGGGACTACTGGAAGGAGAGAAATGCTTCATAGGGGAGAGAAGAGGGATGTGAGATGCAAGTGGTGAAGAGGGAACGAGAGGGGTAGCGCCCGTCGAGAAGCTATCTGCGAAGAACGCAGAACGATATGAACCACCTGACGAATAATCAAAACTCTTGGTGAGGTCCCCATTAAGTCTCTGTCGAATAACAATACAAAATCAACAATGTTCTCAAAAGAGAGGAAGGAGAGACTGAAAAAAGGTGCGAGAAAGGAAAAGTCGTAGACACTCACAACATCCCAGTCAATTGCGTGACCGATGTTGTCTCCTACGTCTCTGACAGAACCCATTTCACTGCCTCCAATATGACCCATAGGTAGTGGATGGGGTCCATAGGGGGGAGAAGGGATGAACGACGGTGAGAATGGATTTCGATGGCCGTCAAGCGCCATTCGACTTGTCGCTTCTTCCTGAAACTGAGCTGCTGTGGGCCCGCCTTCTTCTCCGACCACCTGCTCGCAGCAGTCATGGTTATGTTCCGAATACAAGATGGATGAAGTGGGTAGTAGATACAAAGACTTACAACATGATTTTTTGAAGCTGGATAGTATCCGAGGGGATTCCATTGATGAGAATCTGGGGTATCCAGAGGGAAACCAAAGCTGGTCATGCTGCTCTGTCCCAGTATCCAACTACCACAAGAAGGCCCTGCACTGGTCCTAGGGAAGTCAGTATTATTTGAGATGGTGTAAACCTTGTGTTTGAGTATGGGATGGACGCTGGTTGGAAGGGGAAAGAGGTTGCAGGGACAACACCCAGCGCGAAGAAACTTTTTATCCAACGGAATCTTTCCAGGCGATTTGCCTCATTCACTGAAGTAATTGATACAAAAAAAAGGTCCCGAGGAAGAAGAGTGAATGGAAAAGGGAATAGTAGAAGAAGATGAAGACCTTGGTGGGAGCGACGACAGCACATCTCGGCGCAATGGATAGATACCAATCAGTCGTTCTGTATCCTTCAACGAACAGCAGAAGGACCAAATGGTTAATGAGTTTGTGTGCTTAAATGAGCTCCACCCCAAGTAGGGAACGAGACTTGACACCAGCTAATCCATGAGAAGAACACAAATTGCATTCAGCGCTAGTCTTGATCAGAAGCCATCCTAGAAGCATACTTCGACATTGCAGAAACGAAGGTTACACATTGCTGGAGCGATCCCAGGGAAAAAATTGCGATCAACGCCCTGTTAGCCTGGGAGGGATCAGGACATTCACCATCTAGGTAGATGTGTATAGAAGATTAGCATGAGGGAAACCCAGGATTTAACAAATGGGTAGCAACCTCATACTCATAGACAGCATCCAACAGATGTAATGAAGTTTGCGCCGCCGTATACTAAAATGAACGGTGACAGACGTCGGCGGTGATGGCCCAGGCATGGCGACGAGAAATAGATACACTTCTTATTGAAGTCGCATAAGCTAGTAGATCCTCCAAAACCTGGAGAACAGTAGCAAATGGGTAGTGACATTGAGAGTCTTTGTTCACGAACCAAGTAGCCAGAAAGATTGTCAGTACTTGGACCTAGTTTAATAAAAAATATACAGGGCAGTCGGTGAAATCACCTTGCAGTTAGTCTGGGAGATAATAGCCAGCTCTACATTGAGCACGTATTGATTTGACAATCCAAAAGCGCTCCAGTGATAGTTTGAATGGAAAGCACCGATTTGGACATCAACATTAGCGAATGTCTCCTTGCCGAGTACACAGAGCAGTCGAGATTGAGCTTCGCATGGGCATCAAGACCAGGTTGATATGTAAGTGTGCAATGAAAATGCTATCGAGGACTTCGATTTTGATGCTGTTGCGTAGAGAATAGAGTGGATGTTGAAGCCTGTATCATTGGAGAGTAAATCTCTGTTCTTGACGAATTAATGATTTTTTCTTCTTTCACAAACCAATGTCTCCCTGTTGTATTTACTGCTTGTACCAAGATCGCATCTTTGAACGTAACGTGATGATACGGGACGTGGCGACGGCGATTTTGAAACGAGTGGGAAGCAGTGCTACGCTACACATCCTTAATCAAGGGTGTCACTCAATCTCTTGCAAACTTCTTGGGGTTTTCGATACACTGAAGGCACAACTCAAATAGCATTTGTTTCCCTTTCAGCTCTCACCAGCCCACTCAAAACAAACGCTCTCCAAAGCTATTTATACTATGAAGCTCTCCGCTGGAATCATGCTGCTGGCCGCAGGCCTGACTGGGGTTAATGCAGCTCTCGACCCATCTTTGCACCGGTGAGCCCTTTGATTTCATCAGGTCCGATCTTGCTCCGCATTCAGGTAAAGTTGCTCGACGAATGGAAAGGGGGGACTGCTTGGTGGGCAGAGGAGACGGACATGGGGCAGAGGCGCCTCGCACTAGCAATACTGCAATCCACTTCGAACCAGAAGCTGTTTTGTTAAGAGAAGGCTACTGTTTGTCTGTCAAAGAACTTCGACTGATTTTTGTCCCTTGCTGCTGTATCTCGTCCAACATTGGCATTCGCTTGGCTTTCTTTCCTACCCAAACCCAGCTCCTTCTGGGGAATTGCATACGAAGCGAATGGAGTGATCCTTCCAACGTGTACAGGTTCGTTTACTTCTTGACTCTGTCATTTTTTTTTTCGGATCGTGTCATCCAGTCGTTTCAACTGTTGATTTTTTTTATCCGACAACGCGCCACGACATTGCTACGGTCTTAGCTACCCAGGCGGCTGTCAATGCTGATCTCGCTATTGCTGCTCAACTCACTCCTAGATTGCGTCTCTAGTCAGTCACTACATCCAAAGCACTGTCGTCACATCCGGTTACTAACCCTTCTACATACGCGTTAACTCATCTAGTGGCGCTGACTGTAACCAATCAGCTCTGGTCCTGGAAGCTATCCAAAGCCAAAACCTCGATCTCTCAGTCTGGTTGGCTGTCTACATCGATGGGTTAGTCTACTGCAGCCATCGCACGCTACCAATTCGAGTACTAACATCTATTGTCCTCGATCGTTCCAGAACTGATACCGTCTACCAAAGACAAATGGATCTCATATCCAGTGCTCTCAAGACATATGGTACCAAGAACGGTAAAGTTTTTAACTACTACTTCTGTTTCATGTCGGCTGGCAGTGGAGAACTGATCAATCTTCATATCTCAGTCGCTGGTATCACTATTGGAAACGAGTTCCTGCTCAACAGTTACGGAGACAGCGGGACTCCAACTGATGCTAACGGAGGTGAGTAGAGCTGTTCAATTATCACGGTTCCCGAGTGATTGACACCTCATAACCCTTTCACAACTCACCTTCCTCCTAGTTGCTGCGCGTACCAAGCTTCTCTCGTACATTCAACAAGCCAACACCACTATCAAGGCTTTGAATCTTGACAAGCATATCCCAATCGGCACGTCTGATGCTGGCTCTGCAGTGACCGAGCAACTTTGCGCTGGGTAAGTGTCATGCGTAGTTCTATCTTCTGCGTTCTCTCCCCTTCTTTCTCACTCTGACGAGCGTTCATTTACCGCTTTGCAGGATTGATTACTACATGGCAAACGTCCACCCGTAAGTGGAGTTCTGCTATGGTTCGAGAGGAACTTGTCCTCAATGAGTTACTGAGCGTCTGTTGCTAAACCTGTTCAATTGATTGTACAGTTGGTTCGGTTCCACTCCAATCGCTGATGCATCAGCCTGGACTTTCAACTTCTACGTGAGTGAATACAGTTTCTAGGCTATGATGAGATGTACAATAACTGACGCGGTTGTTCGAGTGTACAGGAGGACTTTGATCTCGATGTTTGTGCGACAGCTCCAAACAACCCACAGATGTTTATTGCTGAGACCGGATGGCCAACTGCCAGCATGAATGCATCTGAAGCTGTTAATGGAGCCAACGCTGCTGCATCTGTGGCAAACTTGCAGTGAGTCTTTTTGGCTATTACCTCCTGCTTATGTCGTTCATGACCAGTGCACGAGGCTGTATCTGGTTATCTGGAAGGATGGAGAAGGGGGGATCTCTCTTCTGCGACTTTACGACAGAACTGATTCTTGTTTCTTGAACAGACTATTCATCGACGACTTCGTCTGCCGAGCCAACCAGAACACAAGTTACTTTTTCTTTGAATTCCAAGACGAAGCCTGGAAATCTATTTACGGTGGCGTTGAACCATACTGTGAGTCGTCTAGGAACCATGATGAATGTTCGGAGTGAAGCGCGGCGAGGGAGAGCGCGCGCAAGCGACAGTTGAGATGATAAGACTTACTCACAATGTGCTTATTTTATTGCGCTTGCTTAATAGGGGGTCTTGTAAGTATCGCAGTCCTTTTTCATAAATCTGAACTTCATTTTAGGCTAACTTAGTGTCTTTGTCGAAACATAGTTCAACGGCAACCTGACCAGCAAAGGACTTTCGTTCCCAACCTGTCTCGTTGACTCCCCGTTAGGAGGTACAGTGGTATGTCCTATCTTAACACCATCAGTGATCGAACGTCCCCATCTCACTTCAAGCTCACTGTTGCGCTAGAACCAATCAACTGCCGCATCATCATCTTCTGGCTCAGCGTCAGCTTCTGCCTCTGCGTCCGCCTCAGCATCAGCAACGAGCAAGCCAAGCTCTGGGTTCAAGATGTCAGCGTCTGCTGCTCTGCTGTTAGCCGTCGCCGGCCTGTCTGTCATCGTATTCTAATAACGGACACTTTTACATACACTATCATTCGATTATACCCCCCTACTCCCCTTCCCCCAAACTGCATCGATATCCCCTTTGAACAATACATACTCTTAGCATTGTTATTCACTTTGACAAATCTATGGGTCTGTCAGTCCCGCAGAAAGATGTGTTGGCCAGTTGATGCCCAGAACAGCCCCAAAATGAGGTCGGGAATCCAAAAGGTGTCGCGAGGAGAACGGGACTGTTCCTCTTGACAAACTATATCCGACGGGCTGATGGATCCTGTATGGAGGTTTGAGGTACAGAGTCTTCATCCAAAACAATGACCGAAAGCGCTCCGAAGAAGGAAAAATAGATTGTCTTGTTTGCGCCTGCCTACCCGACAAAGACAAGTGTTCACAGATGCCCGCAGGGGTTCCTCTGCACGCACACCTTGTAGCATCACGGAAGTAAGCACTCTTGTTACGTCTGGGGACGGTCTTCCCGAAGTCCCGTCATCCACCACCACGCTCGGAGGTGTGACTGTGTGTCTCTTGCTTTGTTGGTTGTTACCCACGTCGTGGCACCTGTGGGATCCACGCTGTCTATAGTAGGTCGCTTTGCTGTAACTTTCCGCAGGCGCACCCACGAAAAAAACCCTCGGTGACCGGTAGCAAAAATAAGAGACGGCACTGATTCAGATCGACACTCCCTGCCCTCCCGAATCCAGACGCGGCGCCGCCCAAGCAGAGGGGAAAAAAAGTGTGCGTCCTGGGAGGGAGAGTGTTTATGGTTCACAGGATTATCTTCCGTCCCGTAGAGTGGTGTTCTTCTTCCTGAAACGCTGGGCGGCTGGTCGAACCCTTTTTCGTTCCCCCAGGAGATCCCAGTGACAAGCAGAAACCAAGCAGAGCCATGTGGCGAGCAGCGGAAACGAGACAGCAGCAGCAGAGGACCCACCAGCGATGGGATGTCGGCAGGTTTGACCCACCCCCGTAGCTTACTCCAGAGCTCTGACCCGGCAGAGAGGCGCAAAATTTGAGGGTGACTCTGCTTTGCCAGCAGAGACGAGGCGTAGCGCAACCCAAAAAAAAAAACTGGAGCCCTCGCGCCCTGTCGCTGCAATTAGTTTTTGGAGCGCGTGGCTTTGGGTATTCAGTTACGGTAGCTGGCTGCAGCTGTGACACCTTCGAAATTGGGCTGGCTCCTTTTATTCCTGGCCTCCTTTTAGCAGACCTGGGCGGCAAACCATCACCGTCTTTATTCAACCAGAGAATATGCTCTCCAACCAGCGATTGGGATGGAATATCACCACAGTCGACGACAGCTGCCCGCTGATTGCCCCAACGCCTGTTCGTTTCAGCAGCCTGCTCGCCCGCCAGTTCGACACCACCACCCAGTACCAGCAGCCTCAGCAGCAGCAACAGCAGCCATCATTCTACTGTCCACCAGCGTGGTCGTATCAGGACTTGCTGTCGTCGTCGCGGTCGATTCATCTCCCCATGTCATGCGAAGATCAGCAAACTTATTCGCAGGCCGTTGACGAATTCCTCATGGCCTCATCCACCGCTTCGAGCTCGACGTTCTCATCCACCTTGTCCTCCTCGCCTTCGGCCTCCAGCAGCACCAGCTTCACGAACATCATAGACGATGTCGAGGACTTTCTGTCAAAGCCGGTGGTTTGTGGCGGCGGCGCAGGCGCAGAGGCAGAGCACGACGAAGTCGACGACTGGGTGTCGGAACAGAGTGAGGAAGAAGAGGAGTCACCTTTGGATGGCATCCTGGAGGAAGAGGAAGACGAGGACATTTCATCAGATGAAGAGATGACCTTTGCTGATCGTAAGTTTTTGGGCCCTTGCACTGGGGCGTGTTTTCTGAAACTCAAAACAAAACTCAAATTTTACGTTTGAGCCAAATTGACACTGAAATACTGACGCTGTTTCTGAATGTTATCTCGTTCTTCGTACTCTCGTGCTTCTACAGAGGTCAGAAAGGGAATAAAATTCCTGCATCAGCTCTCCAAATCATCCTCATCCTTGTCGTCGTCGGCGTCTACTGCGACACCATCACACAACAAACGAAAACACGCGGATGAAGACGTCAGCTTCGGCACTGCCAAACGAATCTGCTTAACCTCAACATACCCTCATCTATGACGTGTCTTATTCATCCTCATGCTCTAGGTGCGTTTACCAAGTCTTTTTTTTTTGGCGCTAAACCGGTCATACGCCTTGGCCCCCATCCCCTGTCGTGACTCTTTAGCTTACCGACTTGGGTTTTGATTCACCTAGTATTACCCCATTCCTCAATCACATATTCCCTCCAACCAATTCACTATACCCTCATCGCACACTCACCCTCTTTCTCACTAGTTACTTCCCATACGCGCCGTTTCTTTCTGTTGTATCTTCGCATATGTCACGCCCGCCCGTCCGTCGTCACGCCTTTTCTCGTGGTCTTGACCCATACACTAGTTTAACGAATTCATCTTCTATACACACGAAATGTTCTCATCTAAATCGCCCTCGAAAGCTAGCACTATTGTTTGGGGGGGAGCCAGCAGTAGAAATTCAATTATTTCTCCGTCTTGTCCAAATAGCTACCCCACCACGCCTTGAAGTCGACCTTCTCCTCAATACTGAACCCAAGTGTCTCTGAAACTTTCAGCGACAGTTTTGTGTCCTGACGCGGAATCACCGACCAACAACATCAGTTTCTTCACAGGCGGGTAAAGAACAAACAAGGACACTCACCTTCGGTCGGACGGTACCTGAGGCGGGTACGCTCTTATCCTCTGTGATGTGTCCGATGGGAAGTTTCAGGTGCTGGGCAATGATGGCACACATGTCGTACTTTGTGTACGGCGTCGTCGATGAGTAGTGCAGAATCTGCGGCTGCGTTTTTGAAGGTAGCTCTGTATGAGAGAAGGAAGAGCGATTCGAGTTGGATAGAATGGATATGGTGTTAGGAGTTGACGGAAAGCGGTTTAAGATGTGCTAAGAAACTGCTCGCGTGGAAACGACGTACTGCATAGATTGGACACGAAGATGGCGACATCTTCAACATTTGTGGGATATCTCGTTTGGTATGCATCCACTGTAGATGAAGGAGTTGTCCAGCCGTTAGTCATCAAAGAAGTCGGACAGAGGTCATGGAGACAGCTCACTTTTGTAGTGTTTGCCTGACTGGTCCTTTACGATATCAACCAAACAGTTGATAGCTGTCTCTCCATTATATTCAGCAGGCCCGTACCTTAACTCAAAGTCGATCAGTAACTCGAAGAGCTGTCGTAGAAGAACGTATGCTTACAGAACGGGTACCCTGACCACCGAACTGCTTTCAGGGGCACCTTCTAGCGTCGCAACTTCGCCTTGACGTTTTGTCTTGCCGTAGAAATTCAGGGGTTCAGGCGTGGAGTTAACTTCGTATGGTGGGTTGGTTCCTGGGAAAACATCTGTCAGGTTGTCAATGAAAGTGTCAGTGACATTGTGAGCGGCGCAACTGGGAGAATGAGACTAACAGTCGGTTGAGATGTAGATCAGATAGAAGCCAAGAGAAGCAGATAATGATGCCAGTAGCGCTGGAGTTTCTGCGTTGAGCTTTCGAGATTCTTCTGGTTTCGCTTCAGCGACGTCAGGTCCTGCACAGTGTTGACGATTAGCTCTCTGAAATGAAACGGTCCAGTGGCCCTGAACATTCTGATCTCTGACTTACTTCTCTCAGCAGCACAGTGAATTACAGCATCAGGCTTGAACTCTGTGACATACTTTGTCACTGAGGCTGAGTCCAGGAGGTCCAGTTTGACCAACTGGGGGTTTTTTTCAGCTCGAGTCCAAGCAAGTCCTTTCACTTAAAAGACCAAATTGGTCAGATATTATATCTTTTATTCTCCAGAAAGGCAGTCTTTTATGTTTACCCTCTGTGAAAGCAGCATCCAACGCGAATTCAGCTAGACAAGCGCGCCCCAGTACGCCTGACGCCTGAGCCCATACCCACGCAAACCATCAGCAAAATAAACTACACAGATCATTTTCACCAGCAAGACAGCCTGCTTACTCCAGTGATGAGAATCTTCATCTTGGCTGATGGGTGAAAACAAGATGCGATGGAGATTGGACCAAGGGGATGCGCTCACCCAATCAGAGCGCTTTGCCTGCTGGTGGCACAAAAATTGGCTCGACGTCTTCCCTCAGGGTGTTTGACACCTGTCTCTCACCCAGGAAATCCGACCCCAACGATGGCTGCTCTCCGTGCTGCTTCCAAGTCCTACGTCAACCTGCCTGTGTCTGGCTCACACCTCTCCAGCGGTGTGCCCTTTGCAGCTGGCCTCAAGCTTGGGCTGAAGGCGCCAGAGGATCACCACCACCACGGAGGGCCAAGGGCTGACTTCCCAGCCAAATTCGCCTCTTCTGTCTCTGGAGCTTCTTCATTCACTAGACTCTCTGGTAGGTACTCATTTTCTGTTAGCTGGGGTGTCCGTTAGCGTGCTTGAATCGGTTTTTAGGCGTCGATGGGTCAGGCGCAAAAATCCATCGACGCCAATTCGCTGAATGGAAATACGTTTCACTTTTGCTGACTTGTCTTTAATATCTCTTGCCATTAGCTCCAGTGTCTGTCCAGACTAGATCAATGCACACCTCAACCCCAGCTCGCCAAAGAGAGACGACCGAGATCCCAGTCTTTTCCCACTACAAGGCCAAATCATCAGCAGCTGCCAACAGAAACTACCAGTACTTTGGTATCGGAGCCTTCGGTCTCATGGGAGCCGTTGCTGGAAAGGCCACTGTCGTCGACTTGCTCGCTTCCATCAGTGCTTCAGCCGATGTTCTGGCTATGGCCAAGATCGAGGTTGACATGAACACGATCCCAGAGGGAAAGAATGTCATTTTAAAATGGAGAGGAAAGCCCGTCTTCATCCGACACAGAACTGCTGATGAGATTGAGGAGGCCAACTCTGTCGACCTCAAGTCCTTGAGAGACCCTCAAGCTGATTCCGACCGTGTTCAACAGCCAGAATGGTGGGTCCGCCCTTGCTTTTTTCTTGCGTCGCCCGCGACCCACGAAACAGTCCTTGAAAATATTTGGCATTATCTCTGACATCCTAATGTGTTCTCTTATTTATGATCTTCCCTCTCAGGCTCGTTATGGTCGGTGTCTGCACTCACTTGGGTTGTGTGCCAATCGGTGAAGCTGGAGACTTCGGAGGATGGTTCTGCCCATGCCACGGTTCCCACTATGGTAAGTTTACCCCTTCGATGTCCTCCCGCCTTGATGTTGAATGTGTCTCTTCATGTATTTATTGAACAGATATCTCTGGACGTATCCGTAAAGGGCCAGCTCCTTTGAACCTCGAGGTCCCAGAATACTCCATCGATGGAGGTAAGTCTAACCATATTTCTGCTGTATTCTTTTTTTCTGCTCTCCATCTAACTTGTTTCCTTTCTCTTTCTTGCAGAAACGATGACCATCGGTTAAGCCGTTCCTGCTCGGAATTTAGGTGATAGGAAAAGGAGGGTTTTTTTAGGAGGGGGGAAGACGATTTAGTTCAAAAACACACATTACTGATAAGGTCGAGGACCGGATCACAGTGTGGATAGATTTTTCCTTATTTCTTATGAGCCAGAAAGTCATATCTGCAAGAGGGCCTTCTGTCAAGACGCGCAGCTCGTCGCGAGATGGACAAAGGGATATCATCAAAAGAAATCAATTAAAGCCAATGATGACAGACACCATAATAGATGATTGATAAGAAGAAAATAATAAAGTGCTGGCTTATAGCTCAGGCGTGAAGTGAAAGCAGAAAGGAAGAGGGAAAAGAGGAGTCGACAGGGCTACATGCGAATGTTCGTTTTTTAAGAGAATGAGAAAATGAAAATGAAAGAGTGAAAATGAAACAAGGTCATGATTGCCCAGGATGGTATATCAATTGTGAAAACAGAACATCAGCTCCAATGAAGTGCATTTGGACGCGCACTGAGCTGCTTTGACAATACACGCAATGCAGCTTTTAACCGCGGTACGGCGGCTGTTGATATGGCACTGTATAAGGTGTTTGGTATGGCTGACCTTGGGGAGGTGGTGGTCGGAATCCCATCTGCTGAGGTGGTGGTGGTCTGAACTGGCCTGGAGGACCCATTTGAGGTCTGAACTGCTGCTGACCTTGTGGAGGCTGAGGAGGTCTAAACTGTAGCTGGCCTTGCGGAGACTGAGGAGGTCTGAATTGAGGCTGGAAGCCTGGTGATTGAGGCCTGGGTTGTTGGAGTGGTGGTGGTGGACGGAACTGCCCTGGAGATTGCGGTCTGGGCGGTTGTTGAGCTGGTGGTGGACGGAATTGGCCAGGACCCCCAAACTGATGAAGATATGGATGAATGAGTCTAAAAACGCACAACTCAAATATTGCGGTCATTGAACACCTGGTACTCACGTTATCTACGAGTGGTAATCTAGGGCCCGTTGGCGTAGGACCTCTAAACTGACCGAGGTTATCTGTCGAAGGATTGAAGCCTGGGCTACCTGGTCTATTTCCCGCTAAAAATCCTTGACCTTCAATTCCAGCGCCGGCGTATCTGTTTGGGTTTGGTGCGTGGAGATTGACCTCCGAGCTCGAAGGCCCCCTGAAGTTTTGCCAGGGCTGGTTGGGAGCAGCTTGAGGTTGAGGGTAGGAACGTATTGGTCCTAACGTTGAAACGATGAGAGTTTTTGAGAGTCGGGAGGGTACCAAGGAATTACGGAACTGATCGACTAACCTGGATGATACTGCGCTGTACTGCCGCTTGGGAAAGCACTCGCGCCTCCTGACCCACTGGCGCCCAAACCACCTTCACCGTATCTAGCTTGAGTATATCCTTCATCAGAATGACCCTGACTTGACAATGGACTTCTGACATGGCCGACTGTTGACGACTTGATTGAATGCGAAGATGATTGAACGACTGAACCTGGTCTACCGGTGTACAACAATGGATCGTGATGCTGTTTGAGTTCATAATCTTCTGGAGACTGGTTCCAGAATCGACGAAATCGCGTTCTGTATGCCAGCACATAAAAGGTGGCTGTGTGTGAGTTTCTAAAAAGAGAGCGTGACTCTATGCAGCTTCTAAATAAATTGCTCACGCTTGACGAGAATAACGAACAACCCAGCCAACTCCCAATGTAATGAGAATCAATCCCACTGTGAAAGAGTAAAAATGAGCCCGTCAGGATTTCTTAGCTGATGCTTCCTCCAGTGGGTTACTACCTATCATAGAAATACTTACAAATACCAAAGACAGCCCCAGCTACAATATAATCAGTTGTTCTGGATTGTGAGAGAGTATGGTAGAGTGTTGTGTCAGCGGAAAATGGACCTTCAGGGCGACCAAGAAAGTAATCCAAAAATGGGGAGCAGATCAAAGCCTTACCCATAGGTTGCACAAGGGTTCCCTCGATGATCGTAGGTTTTCCCATCTGCAGTGAAGATTAGCAAGCATTTAGTTAGAAAGGATACGCGTCAGAAAGAAGCGGCAGCGTCGTGAAGAAGCTTACAGGGGTTATCGTCTCTGAATGTTGCAGATTGAATGAATAGAAAGTCGTCAGAGTTGCTCGAATTCGAAACCAAACACGCATACTCACTTGAGCCAACAAGCTTGAGCTCTTTTCACAAGCTCCTTCACGCCAGCCATGTCTGAGTTCAAGGCCTCAACAAGAGATTGACCAGGGTGAGAGAAAGCTACTCCTTTGAATAGGGATTCGAAGCGGAAACCGCGAAGGAGACTTCACAAGAACCAAGCCCGTCTTGGTACCAAGAACCAGAAAAAGTACTACTGAGACCCGTAGATAGTAACAGTTGGAGGACGTTCAATCAAAGAGTCAGCGTTCGAGGAAAGGTATGTCAGGTCAGCCAGGGTCCGCAATCGATGCCCTCCTGTGTCTGAACAGGAGCCCTAAACGAAAAACTCACGACGCAGCTGCGTTCCCCTGAAATTCAGCACTTAATCTTTCCCACTGATGCTGCAGGATTCTTCGTTGGGAGAAAACTATGAAAAAAGTGGTGAAAGAGTGAGGCAAACCAGCAGTGCCAATGCCTCCCCCGTAGAAAAATGAGGCTGTAACAACGACGATCAACAAGCCTTATCTTTGTTCCAATTCTTATATGAATAGGATTCTCAGAAGGATGTCTCACAGTTTGTCATCAGCTACAGCTATTTCTCCAGCCAAAGCCATTCAAACAGTTTGGGAGCACATAGCGCCCTTGAGTCTGGCAGGTTCGTGGGATAATGTGGGCCTTCTGGTTGGTGAGTAGACTCGAATTAATCGCTTAAAATATTGTTTCTGCTGGAGGTTCTAACCCTTTTTGGGTTTGCAGAGGCACCATTCCCACCTCAAATCGCAACTCGAGCATCTAAAGCGTCGCCGACTAAGATCTTGCTCACCATCGACCTTACCTCACCCGTCTGCACTGAAGCACTTTCAATTCCTGATCTTGGTGCTGTTATTTCTTATCATCCTTGCATCTTTTCCGGCATCAAGTAAGTTTGCAGCGCGACCCGAAGCTAGCTGGATTTCGTCCATCAACGTTCTGCATATTTGAGCTAAATTTCTCATTCACATACACTTCCCTCTATATCTCTCCACTTACCAGATCAATAACTCTCCAGGTTCCTCTTCAAGCATCTCTGCTCCGTCTTTCAGCGAAAGGAATCTCAACCTTTGTACCCCACACATCTCTGGATTGTGTTGGTGGTGGAATGACAGACTACCTTTGCACCGCTTTCACCTCCAACGGTTCTGTATCTGCTTATGGTGGGGGAAAGGCTGGAATCTTAAGACCACATGCGACGGTTGAGGGTGCAGGTGATGGGCGAGTAGTTACGTTCGAGGGCGAAGGTGTAAAAGTGAGTGAGGTAGTCGCTGACATCAAGAAAATACTGGGAATAGACCATGGTAAGCTGTTCACTCTCTCCAGTTTACAGATTGAGTATATGCTCAGGCTGACTTCTATCTCGTGGCTGGTGTTTCAGTTCAACTGGCTCTCCCAGCACTCTCCGGCTCTACCTCTACGGATCCACTCATCAAGTCCATTGCCATCTGCAATGGATCAGGAGCTGGCGTTTTTAAGGGGGCAGCGGACCATGTCGACTGTCTTTGGACAGGCGAAATGGACCACCATTCGATCTTGGCTGCCGTTGCGAAGGGCCAAACGGTCATTATTTGTACGTGACGATCTCCTTTCAACTCCGAGAACTCTGTTAAATTATTCTGTTTCTCTTATGCTAGGTGGTCATTCAAACACGGAACGGCCCTACCTAAAAGCAGTTCTGAAGGCGCAGCTTCAAAAGCAGCTGGACGATTCATATCCAGATCTCGCATTTGAGGTTATCGTCAGTGAGAAGGATGAAGAGCCATTTAAAACAGTTTAAATTTTTTATGGTGTGAGTTGGAAGCAGACTTTAACTTATTGGCTTCGGGTCAGATCTGCAAACACATGCCGCTAGAGTAACCCGCAATTGTAGATCACGCGCTGCACAGTGGAATTGAGAAGATCGGCCCTGCTTTCGCTGACATGAATAAGAAACCATAGCAGGAAAAGGGAGAAAAGAGAAAATAAGCAGACTGATCATGAATCTCAAGGCAACGACTCGCGTTCAGCCCAACTCTTTCAATGTGTGAAGGACACCGTAGGGAGGAACGAACTTATCTATAGTTGCCTCAAGAATGGTCAAGGACCAAAATCAAGGACCAAACCTTGCTTTTAAATGTATTTAGAGGTGTTGACAGGTTCTTCTTCCTGAAAGAAGACTCCGTGACCATTTCTGCTATGAAGAAACATAAGAACTACCGTGAAAGAAGAGATAATAAACATATAAAGGGGAATGAGGGAAGAAAGAAAAAAGAGTGACACAAACGTCGTTTGCTACAAAACTGGCCCGATACCAGGTTTGAACTAGTGACCTCACCATTGCAAAGGATGCGAATTACGAGTGGCGCGCTCTACCACTGAGCTAAACGGGCAACTTGGCATGCTGGTTTCAGTCTCGGGCCAGATCGCAAGAAAAACAACGCACTTACGTGTGCGTATCGGTATATGTACCGTCTAAAAGGTTGATCTAGTCGCCGGCTCGCTCATCAAGACACTCCACCCTTTTACCGGTCACTGAAAACCGATGCGCTTCGCGACGCGCCGGTTTGGCAATGACCCGCGACGTTTTTGTTTCTGTCTTTCATGTCTCTGATTTTACTACAATTTACCCGGCGAAATGTCGATCCTGCCGGAAGAAACGGCTTATGCAGTCTTTGTTAGAGTTGAGACTGGGCAAGTACGTACGCAGAAGTGCTGACGCTAACGAACTAACCAGCTCGAAAGACCGATGTGCACCTCTCGGAGACCTTTGTTACTATATGCTATGATTTGCATTCAAATTTTCACCTTCAAATGGGTTTTACTTAGCTTCATGGTTCGAGGGAGACTACTTTTTCTCAGTGTATCAATCTGGTGCTACGAACAAGCGCAGCCCAAAGCAAAGTTACTTCAAAGCTTGCAGACCTGCAAACTTCTGGGAGCAGAGAAGATGATACGAGTAATACCTACTACTAATCTTATCACTGCGGTGTAGCACCAGGCGGAGGTGACATTGCTGGAGTCGCTCCGTTGCTATCAGGCTGCGACGCGGGACCTTGAGCATGTGAAGGAGAGGGCACTGAAACTCTGAGAGAGGTCATTTCCCTCTGGTGTTGCTGTTGTTGCTGGTATAATTGAGCTTGGAGTTGCTGAGCAGTCATCGGTAGCTAGCAGACAAAAAAAATCGCGCGCGTGGATCAGCATAGTTAGGAAAACCTGGTTTTCGCTGCAGTAAGGAAACGAGCTCACTACTGGCGATTGTGCTGGTGGAGGACCACCGAAGTGCGGCATGGGTGGACGAAACATTGGATTGATGTGCCCAGCCATACCAGGTATCCGTTGAGGTCCATTCATCATTGACGGATTCCATGCCGGTTGTTGGATGAACTGTTGTTGAGAAAACATTGGGTTGGGATAGAAGACTTGGGGTCGAGGCTGATAAGGATTATATGGCATATGTTGTTGGGGGTATTGTTGGTGAGTGGGTATAGGTTGTTGTGAAACTGGCGCATACGACAATGGTATCTGACCGGTAGCTCTCGCGATAGCTGCAGATGTTGGTGACATGGGTCTGGTTGGCACTTGAGCTGCTGACGGTGTTTGAGATAGAGATTGGTGGAATTCGGCCGGAGCGAAAGTTGAAGGTGAATGTGAGATGAACGGTTGAGGAACGTAGGGTTGATTTGAAGCTAGTGGGGAAGGATTCTGTAAATGAGATGTACGTCCACTATTCTCT